>JAQZBX010002688.1:0-69997 GCA_029593785.1 Cabassous unicinctus
AATTCAGTCACATATATCATCACTACCTTTCATAGAACATGCTAAGAAAATAAAAGTAGGAACAGAATGCCAAGATTTTAATAATATGGTAATTTAAGTTGAAAGATATTTAAAGAAATAAAATAATTTCCAGAACTTTCCAACCTTAGTAACAAATAAGCAAGCCATAGTGAAACACACAAATACACATACACACACATATCAATCTTGTGTAGAAAAACACAAACTAATACACAGGCAGAATAGCTTATAATAAAGCTCTAACCATTTTGGAGAAGACAGGAAGATTAATTCTATGGAGAGTTTAGAGAAAATGATGCTAATTCTCAAATGAATGAAAAAATATCTCAACAGTGACAAACAAATCAACCAAACTTCATGACTCACAGATTTGAGAAGATTCACGAAAAAGATAAGAAAGCAGACTGAGGAGTAAGGTCTGTGTATCTAAGAGGACAATGACCTGGTTCAGTTAAGTGCCGTGATTATCATCTAATGATTCATAGTAGCTGAAGAGAAGAATTGCATCTTGGGATAGCGCTGGTTATGTCTACACATACATGTACATATGTATTCGCGTTTGTATATAGAATATAGAACAAATACTTTAAGGATGTGAGAGTTGTCTTCAGAACCTCACAAAACATCATTTACTGTAAGAATCATATTTGCTTTGTATAATATTTTCATCGTACTAAATATTTATATCAGATTAATTACATTAATTTTAATCCAAGCATAGATAATACAGCCAATTTAAAATTGAATTTTCTCTGAACATAATTTTGATTAACATTCCAAAAATAATGGATACAAATTAAAGCTGTGCTTCGAGGTGTCCTTCAAATTGCTTAATATATAAAGTAAATTCACTCAGTTGTTCTTTCATCCATCCATCCATTCACTAGTGCACAGAGCACCACTCATGCTCTAGGCAGTGTTCAAGGCACTAAGGACACAACAGCGAACAAAACAAAAGCTCCTGCCCTTATGTCACTTACATTCTCAATGAACTACGAAGTGTAAAATACATAGTATGTTGTGTTAAGTGTTTAGAAGACAAATAAAAGAATATATATTCAAGTTTACCTTATTGAACAAATGTGTTTTTTACTTGTATATTCTATCAAAAAAAAAAAGCAGAAAAATATCACCTGCACTAAGTCATAGTCATGACAGTTGAAAATTGGAAAGAATTACAAAAATGAAAATTGACATGTTCATGGAGTTCATCAAAAACTATTTTTAAGTGGGAACAATTATTAAGAAAGTGTTAGGAAAAGAATAATTATAGATCATTGAGTACACAGGCACCCAAATAGGATGAGTTTATACGGCATTTTTCCAAATCAATATTTTTTTTCTGTTTTTAAAAAAATGTTATATGTTATGTCACTATAATTAGCTTCTTTTATTGCTCATAATTTACTTTAATAATGAATTAAATTCAATAAGATACAGGATGAGAGCTTCTCATTATATTTGAACTCATTTAAATTGTAAAGTGTGAGGCTAAGCAGTAATATTTCCCCAGGAGGGGAACTGGGTGGCCAAGAACCAAGGGTTGTAGAGAAACATACTTTTCACAGTATATTCATACATGTCTTTTGAATTTTGACTCATGTTCATGTGTTAAAATTTTTAAAATAGACTTTCAAAATTATATTTTTTAAAAGGGCAACATTTTTGCTTTAACAAAAATCACTTCATCAGTTGGCACAAATAAAGTTGAATTTTAAAAATTGCATCTCACAAATTCAGAATGTAAAGCTATCAAAAACTTTGATATTTGATTTGGCTGAATTTTTGTGTCTTATTTACCATGTAAATTTGCCGGTCAAACTGATGTTGTATTGCAGATCTACAGTATATTTTAAACTACATAAAAAGATGGATTATTTTAAACAGTTTTATACTTTCCAGTAGTGAACCCAAATAAAACAAAAGCATACAAAAATATTCTCATTCAAATGACCTCATATGTTTGAAAACTGACTTATCAAAACTTATGCTTCATTACATAGAAAATTCATTTTGAATTAGGAAGTAATTTTCATTGTATCATTTTCTGATTTAGACTTTTCAGAAATTCATAGTGGCATTTACCCATCACACATTAGATGGTATGTAATAGTCTATTTTAATTTTCCTGGTAAAATACATGAAATAATACACAGAGCATATGTTTTACATATTATTCTTTGACTCATGTTTCCCAGACTCATTCAATATTTGTGAAAACCTTTAATAAGCAATAATCTTAGTGACTTTGGATACAATGACAAGTATACACAGTTTTCCTATCATTTTTTTTCTCTTGCTTTTCAATGTTCATTGTTCTTCATGCTTTTCTTTCTTCCTGAAAAATTCTCTCATGTCTGTGCTAACTTTTTCTTCCAGCCTTCTATCTGTTTACCACATTTGAACCTTCTGTGGTCACTGCCTTAACTCATACATATAAACCATGTGCAGTATTGCGTAACTTACAGAATATTCTTTTCCTTTGTAATCTGGTATTTAATGAATATATATTTTAGTCTCTCCAATTTATCAGCTTTAATTTGGGTTTCTTATTTAAATCTTCTCTGAACGTATTCTCTGCTGTTATATTAAAAAACAAAAGTCAATCTCTTATTGTAAATGTTTTAAATTGTTCTAATCTAAATTAGTGATATCTTGAGACTTTAACTAGACAATTTAGGGTGTTACCCCAGTACTTAGTGTGTGACATATAGAAAGAGATGTTAAATAAATATGTGACAGTGTGTGACATATAACAGATATTAAATGGATTATTAGAGAAGCACACAGATCATGTATTAGAGAGCTTCTAGAGATCACAACACATACAGTAAGGAGTCAGTTAAATACTTAAGGAATGCATCCATTCATCCACCCATTCATTAAAACTACTAAGTATTAGGGAGCTGAGGTGGCTCAAGAGATTGAGTGCCTCTCTCCCACGTTGGAAGTTCCCAGGATCGGTTCCCGGTGCCTCCTAAAGAGAAGTTGAGAAGAGAAGATGAGGAGATGCAGAAGAACATGCAGTGAATGGACACAGAAAGCAGACAGCGAGCACAAGCAGCAAGCGGGGAGGAGGGAGGATAAATAAATTAACAAAAGAGATAATGGAAGTGGAATTTCTTTATGAGGTGGCACAAGAATTGAGCACCTCTCTCCCACTCTGGAAGGTCCCAGGATCAGTTCTCGGTGCAGCCTAAAGAGAAGACAAGCAGACATAGAAGAACACACCACGAATAGACATAGAGAGCAGACAGTACATGCAAAACAATGGGGTGGGGAGTAGGGGGTGGGGGGTGGGGAATAAACAAATAAATAAATAAATCTTTAGGGGAAAAAAAAAAACTAGTAGTATTGCTCCTTAAAAAAGATTCCCTTCTAGCAAAGAGAAAAAAATATATCATTTAGATTAATTGAAGCTATTAATTCAGTCTTTTTTGGCATGATAATGGAAAGACGGTAGATGAGTATAGCAGATGACTTTTGGATATTTCCAAGATGGTTGAATAAACAGAGCTGAACATGCCAGGCAAATAAGAATGAAGACAATGTTTATGTAATTTGTGCATTACAATGTAATGCAGATATCAACTGATATTAATATCATTTAAATCATTATTAATAATCATTCAAGCTTGATGACTTTAAAATACCCTTTTAATATATAGAATACAGGCTTGAAACCAGGCAATATTAATCATAATTTTATTTTGTGTCTGGCATATTTATCAAACCATCTCTTCCTCACACCATAATTGGTTAAAAGTGACTATATCTCATTTTATAATTATGTGTTGATCTTTATAAAATCCTATTGCTATAATGCCCTAATTATGTTATTTGCAAATAAAAAATTATTCCTTATCCTATCTCCAAAACTAGACTGAAACTAGACAGTAACTAGGCTGAAGCACCCATGAATGTCCGGTGGTGTCTGAGGAGTTTTAATGCCTCAAATATGAATGAAAGGTTTCAATTTGTTTGTTTTATCAACAACAAGAAAATGGAGGACAGAGAGTCCTTGAGTTATGGGCAGAAATCATTTCGCTGATGGCTGAGGTGGATGATATATTCAAGAGCTGTCTGTCAATTTTTATGAAAGCTAAATATTTGGAGGCTGTCAATCAATTACACAGTATAAGAGAGTAGCTTAAATTGCCATGCAAGTATTTAACAAGCAGAGAAACCAAACACATCTACCTGGAGACATTTATGTGGATGTATTTTTCAGTTATAAAATGATATGCACTGGTTTAGTTTCATGAACGCATGATTTATTGTTGTATGTTCCCAGGACCCATCTGTCACTGTGTCTTAGCATTATTATTCATTACTTCAATAGCGCCAGAGAGTGTATGTCACTTTTACCTAGGTCTTGTGCCATATGAAAAACAGACAACTGAGTCTGAAGAATTCCCAGTCGGCAATACAAAAGATGCTTTGCAACAGCACAAACATATATCATCCAAATGGTTTGTCTTTGCCTGTAGGGATTTGGTGAGCTAGAATGTATCTCGGGACAGGAATTAGTGAGGAGGCAATTTGCAACTAACTACTGGGGAGCAGGAATTAATTGGCAGACACCTACAGGCTTGGGGAACATTATGTAAGAGTGAAGACCTAAAACAAATGCATTCTTCTTTCAAAAACTTTTAAAGACATCTCTTGTCTGAAGGACTTCCTGCTTCCAGTTCTCCTGCAGAGCATGAAGCATTTTACCTCTACAGTGAACATCTCAAACACAAAGCAGATCATGTCACTCTTACAGGTAAATTCTCCATGCCCCTTACTGACTGCAGAAAGAAGCCTGAACTCCTCAGGGGGGCAAGCAAGGCCTCCAGGATGCAGCATCTACTCCAGCTGTTCTTCACTCACATCCCACGGGCTGCCTCAATGGTAGTAGTAATGGGATGACTCCTTAGTGCTCTCCAAAGTGCCAGGCCCTTCCATGTCATTGTGCTGCAGAACATTCCTTTGGCCTCTTTGTGAAATACCTCGCTTCCATTCCTCACCACCCTGCTCTAGAACGTACCTACTCAGACTTCAAGACATAACATCACTTTCTTCTCTTTTTTATGAGACTCCACTGATATCCCCAAGCAGAACTTTTCACTTATAAAGCCCCACCATACCTTTAACAGACCACTATTACCGCACTTTCACAAAACATTGCAGGTCTATCTCTTACTGTCTGAACGTCACACTATACGAATATTCACTATTTCTTTTTGCAAAAAATATTTACCGCTAAATTAATATGGAACTAGAAGGACCACTAGAATGAATCTGCACATGCACCAGTGGAAACTTTTAGGTTGTTGTGCATAAATCCTGGCAAGAAGGTGCAGTGTATGTTGCAGGTATGGCTCTGTTCTCCATTGGGGCTAAATTTTATACTGGCATTATTTAACTATATCGCAAGTCACTGCTCTTCTCTTCCCCACCTTTTCCCTGAAGGTTAGCCTTTCCTGGACCCCAATACTTGAGTCTGCCAATCCAGGCCCATATTTCAACTATTATAAGACATGCTTTTTTCCCACAGAGTTTAACAATTCTGAAGTTAGGAGGCATCTTGTAAACAATGCGTCAATTACAATCTTACATCTTACAATCAGAATGCAATTAGCAGCATTTTTTTCTTTCTTAAGGATGTGTAAAGCAATATACATCTTACAACTGATGGCATCTTAGATTCAATGAAATATGGTAGCTAGTACTTTAACATATTATTTCTTTGCTTATTTACTCAAAAGGGCACTTCCCTGTTTTTGTATACTGCATACAAAACATCCACTGCTCACTGCCTTTAGTAGTGTTCATTAACTACAACTAATTGAGCAATTGGAGTTAAGTGCTTTTTATCATGCAGAACACTTGGTGGACTGTTTTGTAGGTATTAAAGGTGTTTTGGTGATATTTGGAGAAATTCGTTGGGGGTTCTGGAAAGGGTTATAATGGATTATTAATTTTTCAATTTAAATTCGTGGAATATAGCCTCCTAGTCTTTGAAAATATACTATCCAACATGTATTCAGGAACAGATTGGATTGAGAAAATGAGAAGTGCTTGTATGTGTTGTACAAATCTGTTCCACGAAGTGGACCAGGCACCCTTTGGGGGCGGGGGCTGGTTGGCTTTGTTTGCATTTCCTCCTCCTAAGGCAGTGAGTAGCACAGTATAAGAATTCCAGGGATGTCTGCTGAGTGATTAAAGGGATATCTGGGAATTGTGCTTTTGGGATTAAGAATATAACTCTCTCTTGAAACACAGTTGAATATATATGGCAAGCCACGAAGTCGGTAAAATTAGTGGTCAATTCTAGAAAGTACTGAAAAAAAAATCAGTACTTTTGTTTTCAAAAATAAAGCTTCTGGGTTTGGTTTATTGCACATAATTGTATAAAACAAGTATTATTAATCTAAGCATTAGATGTGATTTTTAACGATATCATAATATTGCCAAACCAGGCAAGGTGTAATTTTAAAGAGTTGTGTATGATGGATAGGCATCAATTCACTTATTTGTTTCTGTAAGTATTTTATTATGGATTGATATAATTGTATGCACAGAAAACACTTTAAAAAGTAAGAGACCAGGATTCCCCAAATCACTCACAACTCACACATCAAGGTATACATACTGGTCCACAAGAAGATATATGAAGTACTAGTTTTACTTTTTAAATAACTAAATCTGACTGTTTCTTAGAAATATTTTAGTTGAAAACCAAAGCATATTAAATATTTAATCTTTTTTCAGCTCTGTTCCAAACAATGTGAAAACTTATGTAAAAAGTATAACCTAATGCTCAAAATAGAACAAAATGTATGCATATATGTTTATAAGTACCTATACATGTGTGGAAAAAATGCAGGCTTAAGTCCTAGAAGTAAACAAATGCAAACATATACTTGCAAATTATTCTGGTAGAGAGGAAAGAAATTGAGTGAGCGGTAACTGCAGTGTTGACAAATGAATTAAGGCATAAAAAGTATGGAAATATTTCATGAAAAAAAATTTTTTATCAGAAAGGTGCTTAATTAGAGTTTAAAAAATCATAGTTGAGTTAACTGAGAAGAGCATAGTAACAAACTTGAGTAATATAATAGGCCCTTTAAAAACTTGTCGCAGAGCCCCTATATAGACTGATATGTTTTGCCTGTGATTTAATGCATGCAAGATGTCCATGTTTCCCATACAATTATAAAACCAAAATAAATTTACAAATAAAAAATTCAAAGCCACTGAAGTGTAAATTAGCAGCATAGATTTAATATAACAGATGACCAAACTGGTTAAAAATTTAGGTTAAAATACAAGAAAGTAGACACAAATCCAATTAATGCTTTAATATGTGTCCATGTTATGCATTTTTGCAAAAGTATGTTATACAAAAATGATATTAATAATTTCATGACTTTTGTTAACACCGACATGGTAAAAATTCATTGAGTTGATACATGTAAAGCTTGGTTTATGATATCAAACTTCGTATTTAACCATATTTAACCAAAACTTCACAGCCAGCATTTAAACCCTGTATATTAATTTTAATGAGATATGAAGCTGTGCTGTTTATGTCAAGATAATATTAACAACACAATTTTACCAAAATCTGCTTTATATTAGTATCAAGAGTAATTATTCCTACATGAAAAACAGGAAAATCATATCTGATGCTAAGTTTTGATTTTCAGTTCTTGCCAATTGAAAATATGAAAAACATTTCTGGTTTTAGTAAATAGCTCATCATCCAAATGCTGATGGAATTCAGAAAATACTGGAAGTGACTCATTTACAGCATTTTGAAAACAACTTGGCCATAAATCAAGTTATTTTTAAATGACTTGATTCAATTGCTACTATTTAAACTATTGAAACCTCTGTTCATTCGTGCTTGTTCACGTGGAATTAATCTATAATTTATGTCTCAATCCGCCTCTGTTCTTTTTTATCATTAGACTGTGTGGTGCCTGCTGTGATTTTTGTGATGTGAAGTCCAAGCCATAATTTATTAAATAACTTAAGAAACAAAAGTTTTATCCTGGGAAAATGCCATGGATTTGTTCCATTCAAGTTGGAAACTTAAAGAAATCCACACTTGGTCATTTCAATCACAAAGTGCTCCACCCAGAATGCTGGGATCTTCCAAAGTATGGACAGAGATATCCATAACCCAGGTGACCAACACACACAAGCCATCTGGTGGGCATTGCGGAACACAGACTAGGGTCAGGCTGTGCCCTGCTCAGGGGAGGAAAGTTACCTATGCCCTAAAAGAAATCTCTAGCATTTTCACCAGACCAACTTTTCCCCAAGTTGACCATCTGGGATAGCCACCAATTTTCTGAAACTAGGCATACCTAAACCTTAACCTTAGAATAACTGGCCTAGCAACTTTATGGAAGACAAATTTAGAATCATCCTGAAATCCAGAGGCTGAGGACATAGTGGGTACCCACACCTACCCATTAATCACCATTTTCCCCAGTGGGCTGTGGAGCACATCTTATAGTCAAGTTGCATTTTCCTGGGCCCCAGGCCTTACTGGACCGAGGCAGGCTTTTGATGATTGTTTGAGTTTATTGGTTCCTCTGTAAGTGAATCAAGATTGCTATGAATTTCGTTCTCCTTATCAGGTTCAATTTCTATATGAAATTGAATTTCTTCTTTTGAATTCTGAATTTCCCATTTTCTGTGGTTTACATCACAGGCTTCAACAAACTTTTTCAAAACTATGTACTAGTATCTGGCAATTGCAAGAATCTGGCCAGTCAGAGTGGCTAGCTATAACTAACGGCAAAGGACTTACTGGCTCTCTCAAGTTTATTTATCTAAAGGCCACTAGAACACTCACATCAAAGCAGGGAAATCCGGCGGTAACAAACCCTTTGAGAGTGGTACTGGAGGGATTCACACATGCATCTGTATGGCACCCTTCTACCTTCACTCCTGCCCTTCAATTTCTTCACTGATCAGATACATCAAATTGTGTCCTTCACCTCCTCCTATGATTTACTTTCCATATCCTCATGTTCCTTGGCCAATTAGACACTAACGCCCAGTGTCTGGAATACTAATTTGAAGACAAAGATGGAGAGAACCTGGAGCAGTATCAGCAATAGTGGTACATGAGCCCGGCTGATTCCAATTTTGATCTTTGCTGTGATCATTGCTGCACAGAATGCAGAAGTTCCTTTTAAGCTTGATATTCCAATCCATAATTCCCCCCAATGTGCCCAGAAGGCCTTCCAAAAACCTTGATTTGAAAAAAAAAGAGGGCCAGATTTTTGCTTTCCTTGATGACAAAAAAACACGAATGCATTGACATTATAATCATTTCTTCTTCTGAGTTAGCAGTAAGGTGATTGTGTCTAATAGTCATAAAATATATGCAATATAAACTAATACAAAAGTTAAATGGTTGACTTCAATTTGGGTGAGAACTTGATGGTATTTTTTTTTTTGAATGCCCCCAAATATCCAAAAAAGACAGCAAATGGGATAGCAAAAGAGAAAACATCCACAGACATAACCTTGAATAAAACTAAGTGACAAATGCTTTACAACAAGGCAAGGTGTTGGTGGAGAGGTGATGTATGGGAATTTTGCACATTCTGCATGATTGTCTTGAGCTCACAATTTCTCCAATAAAAAATATATAGTGAAAAAACCTAAATGACCAGGTACTCCAAATTAAATACCCAACTATTGACAATGTCAGGATCCACTCAAGACAGCAAGGATGGGGAGGTTGTGTAGGGAAGAGGGATGGAAAAGTTCTTACTGATTCAAGAGTTCCAGAACACAGAAATTATCAACAGTCTTGGTGGATTACTTAAAGGAAATATCAGAAAGTTAACCTGAGAACAATTGTCAAAATTTATAGATTTGCCTACAAATTGCAGGTGAATGAAAAAAAAATCAACAACAACAGCAACAAGAACATCTTCCAAGGAACTGCTGGAAGATAAGAGATACAGGAGGAGCCTTATCTCACAAGTATACCCAACAAAAACTCCTTTCCCATGTGCAGAAACCCATGGACCCATGTTGAAGAAGGTTTCCTGGACTAGAAACCAAATTGGGAAGGACAGGAACACTGGGGGCAAAGGTTAAGAAGAGTTAGATAACAAGAAAAGCAGTCCCGACAACACATAAATCAGAATGGAGAAAAAAAGCTACACGGAGAAGCTATATATATTTTTAATTCTTCATGGTAACAACAGGGAAGGCGACCTTCAAACTGAGGGTAAAAGCTACTCAACCCATTCTGCAGGAGAACCTCCCATTTTATAAGATCAACAAGAGCAAGAAAACAAAAGGATTTTGCTCAAACTCTCAATAGATATACTATAGATAAAATGAACCATTAAAGTACAAACATATAAAGAGGAGATGCAAAAAATAAACACACAAAGCAGATGAAAATTGAAGTGGAATAGCTCAAATTATCCAAAAGAAATTAAGAAAAAAACATAATTGAAATAGGAAAACACAGAAATGAAATCTAAATAATAGGAGATAGGGAGAAAAAGATTTATTTTAAATAAAATTAAATAAAAATGAACACATTTTGTCTATGCTCACACTTTTAAAAGAACAGTACATAGTGAATGAAGGAAAACAAATGAAATCACTGAAAATGAACTGTTATGCATCACCCCATGCAATTTTCAAAATCCTGGTACAGAATGAGGCACCTTACCACAAAAGGTACCTAACTTGAGATACTGATACAATTACCATTAGTGAATTAACTATCCAGGATTTGTGTCAAACCTATCATTCGTCAGACCCTAAAGCCCATCCTGTTGATTTAACATACCACTGCTTCCCTAAATACACATTTTGAAATACTTTAGGTATTGCATCCATTACATGTTTTCTAACGCTATGAAGGTTATTGCTACAGAAGGAAGTGATAACCTGTTTTAGTCTTCCCGTGGTGCCAATTTCATGTTAGATTTCCCTTTTCTTATAGTCCAGGAATTCTTTCCAATCTCATGTCCTTTATTTTTATCCCTTTATATCTTTAAAATCTTCAAATTACTGACAACCTGCTGAATATTTCCTCTTTCTTACTTGAACATGCACTCTATAAATAAATAATAAAATTCCTCCTCTGGGCCAGGTGCTATGTCAGGTCATGGGTTCTTCCTCAGGTAACAGAAAGACACTGCCCTGGCCCTCACAAAGCAGGCAGAAATCTGGCCATCTGGCTCCATCCCTCATATTCCAGGGTTGTGTGCCTTATGTAATTTATTAATGTTATATAATGTTCTTAAACATTCTACTTTGACCAATATCTGGAGTCTGGGCTTTTTTTTTTTTAAAGGACTTCAATAGGGACAAAATCAAGAGATGTTTTGTTTTACTGAAATCAATATGAAAATATTATTCTTAAACTGATTAAGATTTTCAGTGCCTTTTGATTATTAGTTTAAATAACATGGAAATGCTTACCTTGACAATACCACGGATGTGCATTTTTGCTATCATCTCTGCCGTGTAGAGAAACATCAGTAAAGTATCCAAAGTAAAGGTCAAATACTGAAGAGGAGGATAGTGTTCAAACGTCATTGGCGTATTCATACAAACAGAAATGACGCTGATGATGGCACAGATGCGCAGCAACGAGTGAACCCACTGCAACAATAGTTCAGCATTATTATTTGACACCATAAAATCATATCCTGAGCTTACATTGTGAACCACACTATTTGGAAAACATTATAATACTGAGATTAAGATATTTTATTAATATAGAGGTAAGGAAGAAGGAGTGACCGTTTGTTAAGGGCGTGTAATGTACTGAATATTTTCACATTTTCAAAGCAAACTATTTTCCACATAAACACATTGAGATTCAGAAAGGTTAAGGGACCTGCCAATGTTCATGCATGAATAAGGTCAAAGCCTAGATCTGGACCTGGTCAGGCTACCCCAAAGACTCTAATGCTTTCCAGTGCACCAGGACAAATGTTAGAAGAGAAGGATTCAATTAAGATATGTATTAGCATATTCCTGTAGAAACTTGATTTGCTCTTATTTCCTCATAGTTTTTTTAAATGCTCTATGAGCACTTAGAATCGGGGACCATATTATATTTACTGTAACTTCTTCCATATCTATATGTACAATGGCCTATCCCAGTAGATCACGAGTGATTTTTAAATGGATTGATATATAGCACTTCCCATATGCAGGGGTTTCTTTCTATTTGTAACTTAGATGTAATATCTTGTATTAAATATCGTTTTAAAATCTTACCTCATCTTATGCATTAATAAGATAATAAATGGGCTTTCACCTTTATTTTGGAAAAACATATTTTATCCAAATTAAGTCCAGACATTGTTTTAAATTTTACTAGACATTTCTGTGCAATCCTAGCTGCATACCAGCTGTCTGAAGATTTTTCTTAACTCCAACATAAAGAAGTAGGAATTTGAAAGATAAGTGTGGTTGTATACATGTGTATGTATGTAGGAAATATAATTATTTACATATAGTATTTTATTATGAAAATAAATAGCTGGGATAAAAAAAATACTTACTTGTATCTACATGCTAAACCCACACAATTAATATTATTAGTTAATTATTCCAGCACAGTGAATCACTACACAATTCTTAAACATAA
Source organism: Cabassous unicinctus (assembly GCA_029593785.1). NCBI lineage: Eukaryota > Metazoa > Chordata > Mammalia > Cingulata > Chlamyphoridae > Cabassous > Cabassous unicinctus. Next base: position 12,668 of record JAQZBX010002688.1, read on the forward strand.
TTTAAATATTTTATTTATTACTTATTCTGGATGCCTATGTAGTCATATTAATTCTTATGCTTCCCCTGAAAATGGATGTTGTAATATTTTTTGTAGATGGAAATGGACTCTGCAGCTATAAAAAAAAATTAAGCATCAATACAAAAAATAGAAAAGACTCAGAATTTTGAAAAAATAGAAAAGACATTCTTACAAGCTGGTGAGCAGGTTATAATATTTATCTGACATTTATAATATTTGCATGTAGAAATAATTCTGCTAATTTCATATCACATAAGTCACTGGGAATTCAATTGATTTTAAGAGTTGATGTTCTTTTCATGAAATTTGGAAGTGCTTCAGAAAACATCAGTATATGAATTTAGCCCCATCTGGACCTCCAACATAAAGGATCTAATTACATAAAAGAGTTTCAAAGGATGGGCTCTTCCACAACAAATCTGAATTTTAAAATTTGAAGAAAGAATTAAAATTCTCAGTGTTACTATTTTAGTATGTGCCCCATAGGCCTCATCTAGAGTAGCGTTTTCTTCAGAGGTTCTCAGAAAGCTAGGTATTTGGTGAACACTAAGAAAAGTTATTGCTTTATTTTCTAAATCATTCCATTCTCTATACATGAATTGAAGGCCTACTATGTGTCAGAAATTATGTTGGGCTGTGAGGATACAAATGTGGAAACACATTTCTGACGATAACTATTTCTCAGTCTAGTAAACAAAACATATGCATGCACGTGTGTATGTGTGTGTGTGTATATATGTATATTTATAGGCAAATTTAAAATAGAATAATTGCTACAGAGAGGAAAGGTTTGTTCTGTCTGTGGTGCGGAAGGGTGAAATATAGACCTTCCAGAATAAGTTTGGGGCAGGGGTGACATATAAGCTGGTCTTATTGGATGAAGAGGGTTTGACTCATCAGAGGTGCTAGAAAAGGGCTTTCCAGACAAGGAAACAGGACAAACAAAAGATCAAAAGGGGAAAAGCTAGAGATCTTGAAGGAACAAGAAGTCACCTGATGAGGCTCAAGTATAGGACGTATTGATATAATAAAGGGGGCAGTCACTGGACAGGGTAGATGTAGAGATTAAAGAGCCTTGAATGCAATACTAGCACATTTAATGTTAAAATGTAGGCAATAGGGATGTTTCATTGATTGTACAGCAGAAGAGTAATGTGAAAAAATCTGAGTTGTAGAAGGAAATCTGAGCAGGCTGGGGAAGTAGTCTAGAGGGCACATGCAAGGAAAAAAGACTGGGGAAGGGCAAAGAGATGAAGCAGATGATTTTTATCATAATTGGGGAAAGACAATGAGAGAGGTAGCAGTTCCTGTCATTTCATTACCTCGGCATCCACTATAAGTTTAATAATTAATTTGATCCTACTTTATATTGCAGGGTTGATTTTCTAAGACCCTCTAACATGCCGTGGTGGCTTAGTTCTGGTTGCTATACTGTCTAATATACAAAGATACCTCATCAACTTAATTAGGCATAGAAAGTCACAAAGTTCTTCACAGACACTATCCACTCTCTCATTAACCTTTACTTTTATTCAAAACATGCATCTCATAAGAGACCTTTAATTTCTTAACATTTGATTATCTTCTCACAGATTCATGCATGTTGCAAACTGAGTAATAGACGATTGTTAAGAATAGGTTGCTCATCTTGAACTCCAGCTTCAGAACAGCCTGAGAAGTAGTATTATCTCTTATCCACCATGTGACTCTGAGGACATCCTTTGCTGATGGGGGAGGGGCAGGAACGAGAGTAGCTCGCTTATGTCTCCATGTAAGGCACAGTGACACCTCGTTTTCATTTGAATTGTTCTCAACTTCCAGACCCCAAGACTCATCTTACTCTACTGTAGCTCAAGGAGACATTCAAAGCCAAGGGTACGTGAATTATATTAATAAAATTTCCCTTATATCAAAAGGTGCTTCTTCATAATTCAGAAAAGAAGCTTACTGGTTTGTTAATCCAGAGTATGTCAGCATTGTCTGAGAGAGATTCATCAGGACCAAAGTCAGTGACCGGCTGGGCTTCCACCCTGGAACTCTGCTTTCTTTTGAGCATGCTGAAATTAGCTTTGGTTAGCAAATACAAAACAGCAGTCTATGAAAGGAAAGAGAAAGTTATATTAGTCACTCAAAACATCTTTACCCTTATCAACAAACAAACATGGAGTCTCCTATAGATGTTTATGCATTTATAGATTAGATTAGACACAGGTTCTACTCTATTGAACATAATAAAACACATGCAAATAGAAATTTTTAATGAACTAGGTAAAAATTAATATAAATACAGGCTTTAATTTTTTTCCTCCCAACCCAGTAGATCAATTTGTGTACCTTATAAGCAGTTTGCATCTCAGTTTAGATACCACTAGTCAAGACCAGCTAGAGTAAAATAGCTTTGCTTCTTAGGGTACACATATTATTAGGAATTTTTTTGATATATGTACATATATCAAGAGCTGTATCCACTTAAAGGTGGGCCATGCCAGTGTACTGCCTGAATAATTCAGAAGAAATACTCAGAGTTTCCCCAGGGTTTTCCCCTGGGTTAATTTAACTTGGCGTTCATAGACATCTCTCACTTCCAATGATAATTCCAAGCCGATTTCTCAATTTTAGTCTTGCTAAAAGGATGGGGTCCAGAGAGAATAGGGCACAGCCTCCTCCAATCTTTTAATGAATGCTATAATTATCTCAATACTTCTAGCTACCCAGAAGTAAATTCCCCCATCAAACTACTTTTCAGAGAGAGATGAGAGGCCTGCTTGTGGTTTAAGTTTTCACAATTCTGAGTTATATACATTGTGCTGTGTATTTTGCCTTCCACAATTCAGCAGCCATTGAAGGATAAAATGTCAGGCCTTCAGGACACTCATAGCAAGTAAGTGCAATATGATGTGAGATGAGACAAGGGTGGTGGAGGTGGTACTTTATTACCCCCTGGGTCCACAGTGAGACTTCTCACTTGATTAACACCTAGATTGAGGCTTAAAGAAAAGTGAGGAGTGAATACATTTTTTGGTTATATACTAGGTTTTTGCCACATAGCAATGATACTTAATCTTTACAACAGTTCTTGGAGAAGAAATATTTCACCTTTTTATGGATGCACAAGAAATCCCAGCAACAACTTGACCAGGGCCACCTAAGCAAACTTGAAATTTAAAACAAGCTCTGTCTGGCTACAAAGCCTAAGCTGTTTATAGTTGACCATGCTGCTTCTGAGGACTGATTAGAAGTTCTAAAGGCAGCTAGAGGAAAGAAAAGGGATCTTCCAGAGAGCACACAACTGTGGAAATGTAGAGCTGGGAAAACATAATAGTTTTAACACCAAGAAGGTGTACTTGTTCTCTGCTGCTTCATAGAACTATAGTAAGAAACTTAACCAAGTACAAGAACTTCACTCAGTCCCCACTAGCACCCAGTAAGAACAAGAATGAGTTTGCATATGTGTAGGAGTGTGCAGGATGTTTAAGTAGGTGCAATTGCAATTTTCATTGGGGAAAAAGAATGAAGCACAGAAACTCAGGGCAAAGCAACTTTGAATGTGTCTCCCCATTTTCGAGTGTCTATCTCTATGTTCTTATCCTGGTAGGTGGCTCTGCCTAGCCCTTCTATTCCCAGGTGAAATCAAACTAATTGACTTTAAGATTTGCTAGGTATTTGAAGGCTGTCATGCCCTGAATATTGGGTTTGAATAATGGGCTTTTGGAAGGCTGCAGTAATTAATTTTATTTTACATAATTGGAGTTAGGAACGTTTGACACCAATATGTAAATATATGCAGAATATTCAAATTATCCTTGTACTCTGATTTACTGTAGGGGTAAAACATCTGGTAACCTCAATTTGGGATGCCTCTTGCACAACAGTCCCCCATGTATCCAAAGACTGGATGCAAAATCTTTTAAGAAAACCTACAAGGTTGCCCAACACAGTGGAGGACACAAAGTAGGTTTCACAATGTTGTTCAAAGATTACACGAGAAAATTGCACAGGCCAAGCCACAATACCTCCTTCATCGAGAGTGGAGACTTCAAGATGGCCCTTTATTTGCTATCATCCAGCCATTAGTTATGGTCTGGAAAATTTCTTGATATATAAAGTGTTACCTTAACACATGCATCCAATGTAGCTTTTATTATAAATATACCATCTGAAGCAAAAATGGTTTTTATTATTGATTCATTTATCTAGAGAAGTACACATCCAGAATTTATTTTTAAAAGTCTTCCTTCTGGTTATATTTAACACGCCAAACCAGTGCATGTATAATTGAAGGATATTATTTGTCACCTACTTTTACCCTCATTTTACCTGCAGCAACAGTGCTACAACATCAAAAAGTGTCCAAGAAACTATATGTACAAACTCCAAAGGAACCTGGATAATTCATACATACATTAAATCTCAACAATTACCTCCTAAATCAGTGAAATCTTGAATGGTTTAATAATACATAATTTTATATAAAGCATTCAAGTACTAAAATAAATTTGTTACAAATATAAAAAGAATACAAATTAATTTGAGGCAGTGTATTGTAATAATTTTCCTTAGCACACATAATGTTGTTTTGTACATTCACACATGTTGAATCAACATCACTAAGTACAGCAAATCTATTATTCCTGCGATAAAGACCAGTACAGATCTCCAAGTATCCCGGGTAAGCTTATTATTTTGATGGGAAATTGCTCTGTGTTAGCTTAGCCTTATCACTATTGTGTATTTATAAGCCAATATATCTTTTCTGTTTATAGACGTGTCCTTCATAGGATAAAGTACTAAATTAGAAAAATGCAGGTTTAAATAGCTTTTTCACATGTATTAAAAGAAATTATTATCTAAAAAGTTCAATAGTGAGATAGAGGCTGCACAGTTACAATATGTTTATTGATCAATCTTTCACTTGGAAACAGCTTATAGCAAATCAGGGAGAAAACATACTTTGGTTCATTGCTCTCTTTTAAAATTTGTAGTCTATGATAGCAATTTTGCTTCTATTAGCATATACTTTCCCTAGGTCATAGCACTGTCTTGACAAAACAAAAACTAAAATATTCAATTTTGTTTAACTGTGAGATACTTGTAGTTCTATGGATCATTTCTTCTGGTAATTCTCCTGGGTTCAACATTAAAGTCCTTTGAATCTTCTCCTTCTATCTTTTAAATTACGGTTTACAGCATATCCTTTTCCTGCTGTCTCGTGAGCCTGCCCTCTATATTTACACCATTAAATGATCATCTGTTTTTACGGTTTCCATTACCATCTGCTGGTGTCCAGCTACTATTAATGAGTCATGTATCTGTGCTGCTTCTGCCTCAGATACAGGATACTTCAACACCATCATCCCTTAAAACACAGCATTGCAAAATCAGATAACCTTCCGCTTTACGTTCTCCTCTAAATTCCCAGATCTTTATTGCCACATATATTTCATGTCCCTACATGCAGTCAGGAGGATGGCACAGATATCCTTTATACTTATTCTCAATGATAATTTCTTATTTATTCATTCTACACATGTAGAATGGCCTCTTTCACTTTATCCCTATTATTATTAGTCTTTTCTTGGCCTTGATACCTCAGGTCTGGACTGCCAGAAATATCAGCCACTTTAATATGTCCTGTCTTTTCTTTCAAAAACCGGCTTCCCAACATACTGACACAGTTTATTCTATGATCCAGAAAACCTCAGCTTATCTTCTTGTTTCTCGTTCATTCATTCATTCACACAGCAGTTATTAAGCACCCACTATGGTATCAGGCACTGTGCTATGCACTGGGTATATAGCAGTAAATCACAAAAGCATTCTTGGTGCCAGTGGAGTGCCTCCTTTATTTAGCCTTATGTCTCAAGGACCCTGAGTTCCACTAGTTTTCACTTGCCCTTCTTTTAATATTTACATACACAGGGTCCACTTGAATTGGCTAAACATATCATCATTTGCCATCCTCCAACCTTTTCTCATCCACTTCAAATCCTTTATTTCAACTGTGTCCTCTCTGTTGTCTGCTGCCACTCTGATATCAGGTCTTCCAAATTCCCTAACTTGACTCATGAAGAATTTTTGTCTATGTGTTTGATTTGTTTGTTAAAATCCAAAGAATTAATGCTTGGGAATTAAAGTATGAATAGGAGAAACATACCACTTTATTGACTCACAACATCTGTTTTAGTCTAAGAAGTCCCTAAAGAAGGAAGAAGCTAGTAATTTATTTTTAATCATTATGTGTTATTAGAATTGTCAATACATCAACATCAGCAACTACTCTTCTGATCACTTATGTGCATGCACTGTGGGAACTTTATGACTACAAGTGAAATTATTTATCTACCATCTTATTCGAGATATACATACACAAACAGACACACACACACCCCTATACTTAACGATGGACTTTTATCTTATTGTGTTGTATCCCTGTCACAGTTTGAGAAGGAAATAAGGGGTGGGGGGTAGTTAACTAATATCCCTCTCAATCCTCATCCCCCATTTTTACTTTTATGTCTTTGGAAGAGCAACCATCTTTGCTAGCAGAAGTTTCTCATTCATTCATCATTGCATAGATGCATTCATTTAAAAATGTCCCAACCGATGTGTTAGGTGATATGGATTTAGCCCTGAATAAAACATAGCTAGTTTCTTCCCTTATAGAATTCCTGAATGCTCTGACCATTTCTGACATGGCAGACAACATGTTTAATTAAAGGTCAAGCAGCTGATTAACTGGAGGAGAGCGTCTGTCTTTTATGTATTTACTCTTCAACCTCCATTAAATGTACTTACTCTTCAACCTTGTATTAGTCAGCCAAAAGGGGTGCTGATGCAAAATATCAGAAATCTGTTGGCTTTTATAAAGGGTATTTATTTAAGGTAGAAGCTTACAGTAACCAGGCCATAAAGCATAAATTACTTCCCTCACCAAAGTCTGTTGCCACGTGTTGGAGCAAGATGGCTACTGACGTCTGCCAAGAGTTCAAGCTTCCTAGATTCCTCTTTTCCCGGGGCTTGTTTCTCTCTGGGCTCAGCTGCTGTGCTCTCTCCACAAGGCCAGTTGTAGACTATCAGGCGACTGGCTCTGTGTCTCTCTCCAGGGTTCAAATCTCTCTGGGCTCAGCAGCTCTGCTCCTCTGTGTTCTTCCTTCCCAGGCTCCAGCTCAAACCTCTAATTCTCTTCTCTGCTGTGTAGTTTTCTCAGCATCTTATTGACATGGCCCAGTCAAAGCCCTAATCAAAATTTAACCATGCCCAGGTACAGTCCAGTTTACAAACACAATCCAATATCTATTTTTGGAATTCATAAACAATATCAAACTGCCACAAACTTCTATCTACTAGTTTTCATATTCTTTCACTTCATTATTGCTTGATCCATACTACCTCTCTTGGTAAGGGCTATTGAATAGCTAATTCCCACCCTGTTTCCAGATCTGTGATATCAGGCATAAAGAAATTCACGCAATGAGGAACACAGCTGTCTATCTGGTCCTTTCCTAGATCGTAAATATTTAAACCTTAAATTAAATTAGAAGAAATGATTTTAATTTTATTTTATTTTCATCAATCAGGCAATACAGAAAAATGAGCGAAAATATACAAATAAAGTGAGGAATGCTAATGAAAATCATCAGGAATTCCACTTCTAGACACTTAATCATTTTTTCATTATAATTGTTGGATATAAACATTGTGCCAGCCATTGTGCAAGGTGTTTCTGATGAGGCAATAATCAAAACAGATATGGTTTATCTCTCATCAAGAAATTTTCCTTAGCTGCTATGCTTACTCTCCACTGGGGTACGTTAGTACCTTCTTTTCCACATACACATACAGTTTTCATGCATATATGTATTTTTAAATGGCTGCCTCCACATTGTTTTGTAACCAGGTTTTCCATTTAGCAGTATTCTGTGAACATCTTTCTCTGTTAATAAATATGCATGGACAGAAAATCCTAACTGTAAATAAATACCACCTTCAAACATCTGTGCTCCTTCCTTGTATTTCTTGCTCATAAGCTCATTTACATCCTTATATATGCTAGGCCTTGAAAGTTAAACAGATATAAACACATTTCTCTAAATTAGATTCCAAATGTTGATTTCGAGTTGAGAAAGGTGTCACCCAGTATTTTGGGAGACAATTGAACTGATGTTACTAATTTGTTGATTTGAGCATTACAATCTTAATTCTTATTTCAAGTATTTCTATTTCCTCCCCTGCTTTTAGATGGCCACAGAACCCCAAACAGCAAACCACTGATGCCTAATTATATATGAACATGAATTTCCTGTCCTTTCCCCAGGATCTATTTAAATCTCTCATTGTACTTCAGTATATCATAATAAAATTTTGAAGACAAAAAGGGATGTTTATTCTTGATGCTTGGACTGCAAAATGCCATTGTTTCTGGAAATGAATATAGCATAAGAAAAGTTTTATATCATGTCTTTAAATTATGGGGAAACACTATTTTTGTAGTACTTTGTTATCTGACATCCCTCTGTCCCACCTTATGCTTAATGCCCCTGACTACTCAACCTTTCTCCAACTTCCACTGCTTCAGACCTTTTCATATTTGCACTTCCTTCTACCCAGTTGAATGTCCTCTCACTCCATCTTAAATGACTGAAATTCCCCTCAATCTGCAAGCCCAGATTACATGGAAGTTCCTCCAGAGAGCCATCTCACTTTGCGGCCATGAGCACCAACTTCAGTGTCTTGTGCTCCCACAACACTCTGCATCCCCTCATGAGGTCACTTCTTACCTCTCTACACCCCTGCACATGGCACTTTCCCACACTAGATTCCCAGCAACTGGAGTCCCTCCCATTTAGTGGTGGCTCAATTAATTGTCTTTTGATTTAAAAAATTAAACTCTTTTAAGATAAAGAGTTTAAGACAGCATTTGATGTAAAACTGAATAAATATTTCCAAGTCAGAAGACTTGATAAAAAGGAAAGCAACTCTCAATAGAACACACACACACACACACACACACATGCAAATAGAATCCCACACACAAAAAAATGTGTCGAAACACTTTGCAAGAGTTAGAAGTTTCAACTGGAAAATAGTGAACTCGTCAGCTGATTCCCTTACAAATTATGTTCACTGCCATGTAAAAAACAGACTCCTTCCAATAACAATATTAATCGAGGGCTTAAAGTGTGCCAGACTCTGTTCTAAGCATGCCATACAGTACGTCAGTTAATTCTTACAACAACCATTTTTACCAATGAGGAAACACAGGCATAGAAACAAGCCAGGATATGAACCAAGAAAATGTGGCTCACATAATTACCAAATTAAAATTTAAGCACATTATAAAATAGGTAATAAAAAGAAAACTACTTCTGCAATATATTTTAATCATACAACCTGACAATTATAATTTTTTTTCAGCATCAGTTATCATCTGTAAAAATAGTACTGACCTTTCTCTCTCTCTCTTTTTTCATGCTGATATACATTTTTAAAAACTTTTTATTTTAGTAACATATGGATAACTCAGAATTTCCCATTTTAACCACCTTCATATGTTCATTTCAGTAATATTAATTACATTCACAATAATGTGCTACCATCACCTATATATATTACTCCAAATTTTTCATTACATCTACTGGGTTTGAAATCAAGCCCACAAATAGAATGTTCAGGTCCCAATCCCTGGTCCTGTGGTTATGGACTCATTGTAAATAAGATCTCATCAAGATGTTACTTTAGTTAAGGTGTGGCCCAAATGAATCAGGTTGGGTTTTAATCTGGATTACTGGAGTCCAGTGTAAGTAAAGTGGAAGCCAGACAGAGAAAAAGCCAGAGGGAGCAGCCAGAAGCTGGGTGTCAACAGAATCCACAAGAGATGCACAATTGCCATGTGATGAAAAGCCAAGGCACCTTAGCCAGATGGTACCAGTGCTGGGAGGGAGCAAGGCTTCTAGCCTCTGAAACCATGAGCCAATAAGTTCTTACTGTTAAACTAACCCATTGAACGGCATTTGTGCTAGCAGCTATGAAATTAAAACACCTCAAACAAAATCTTTTTCTCTTTTTAATTGAACTTATTTTTATTAAATGATTCATTTTATACTTTTCTCCACCACACATTTATAAAAATTCAGCTTTTTTTTTTTTTTGGTGGCATGAAATCATGTCTCTTCATCAAGTTTATTTAAATTGGCATTCTACATTTATGAACTCATTATCCATTTATCCAGTGTTTTTCCTTGAAGGGGAATCTTAGAAATATTTTATTAAGCTTTTATTCTCATTTCTCAAAATTTTTAAAAATTAGAAAAAAGCATTTACTAAATTTCATCCCATAATCACATATCACATAGTAAAGACACATTTCTTAATTTCTGGGAGTTAGTTTTAGTCTCACAAATTCTTGATTTAATATGCATGAATGTGAGAACTAGAAAATAGATTCTACTTACTGTAGGTGATTAATGGAGTGTATGCTTTTCTGCAGAGATTGTACTAGGGCAGAGAGAAGGAATTTATTGAGAGAACTTCCTTTTGTCATACTCAAAATCCAAAGGTAAAAACAGAGTCAATGTTGTGATTTTGTTCTTTAGTGTCCTCTGTTGTTTCCATCAAAGGAAATATAGACTAAATGTAAGCTACCAAACAGACGTTATCAGGAGGTGGCTCTTTATTCAACATAAAGAACTTTCTCATTTAAAGAAGTTTCCAATAATGTGTTGGGCCATCCTGAAAGGTGTTAACCTCCATTTCGGATGCTTGCAGAGAGAATGACTACACATTGTAGAATTTGCAGAAAGGATTTCTGTACTAGCTGGGAGATTGCAATAGATTATCTCTACAGTGTCTTCTAACAATAAAATTTATTAATAAACTCTTAAAATTGTTCCATTTTGTGAATTTTTAAAATTTTATGGTAGGAGGCAGTCCATAAATCACTGTACATAATTTTTAAATGAACTAGAACTTAGACATTGAGTATTCATCTTTTCTTATTGAAGAGATAATGAGAGCAAACATTCTTGAAATCTCACTCTGTGTCAGGCACTATTCTAAACACTTAACACTCCTCTGGAATAATTTTTAGCATTGTCCCTACTGTACACATTACACATAAAAGGCCCTGGTGATTACAGCTTCTGGTAGACCAAGATGGCAGCTTAACATTCCAGGGTATAGTTCTCCCACAGAATCTTTGAAAAACTAGCCAAAACCTGGAAAGCCATTTCTTCAGAATCTGTAAAACAATTCAAGGGTTTCAATAACTGGGTGAGTGCTGAATAAAGAAAACATGTATTTAAAAAATGGTAGAATAAGCTTCTGAACCCCAACCCTTCACTGGTATGGTACAAAGCCAGCCTGTCCCACCATTATGGATCACTGGACCTGTTTTGAAGGTAGAATAACACCTATGCACATACTGCAGTGCCTGAGTGTCAGTGCCAATCTATCCAGTAGCAGTTTGAAAATTGAACCAGAAAACTAATTTGCAGACAGCTGAAGCAGCATAAGAAACAATTAAGTCAAAGTTATATGGGACAAAATATTACCTGCTTCAAGACAAACAATAGAGCAGTGAGGAGAAAGAGAAAGCCTATTTCATAGAAACCAGATGGGGCATTTAATCCTATAAATGGGGGATTCCTTAAGGTGAGAAGTAAGCACAAACTGATGAGAAGACACAGGCTTGGAAAACAGAGGACCCAGCACTAGAGTTTCACATTGGGCAGACTTTTTTTTACAGGAGGATTAAATTCTGAAGGAAAGCACCAGCCAACACAGAGGAATTTTCAAAGACAGTGAAAGGTGGGTTTTTTTGTTTGTTTGTTTGTTTGTTTATTTTGAATTGTTTTGTTCATCTTTCTTAGGTCCTGGCACTCAAGGAAATCCCTGTATATCGTTATCTGGATACAAACTTAAGGAACAGACAGCTCAGGGACAAAATCCTGGTCACAACATTTTCAAATATTAAAATGTACAGTGTGCAACAAAAGATTACAAGGAAATAAAACCAGGTTGTTGTGGCACATCCAGAGAAAAATATAAAAATCCAGAAGCCATCAATGAAGAACACCAGACTTTGGATTTCTGGACAAAGGTGTTTAAAAAAAAACAACAATCTTCAATAATCTAAGGTAAAAAAAAAAAAAAAAAAAAAGGCTAGGGAAGTTTGTCACCACTAGATCTGTCCTACAAGCAATGCTAAAGGGAGTTCTTCAGACTGAAAAGAAAGGACGTTAGACAGCGGATCAAAGTGACATAATGAAATAAAGGTCTCTGATAAAGGTAATCATATGGGTAATTATAAATGCCTGCACTATTGTATTATATTTCTTGGTATGCAATTCCACTGTCTACTTCTTACAGGTTCTAAAATATAAATGTATAAAAAGTAATAATAATGATGTTATTTTGGAATACAATAAATAAAGATATAATTTGTAACAATTACAACAAAAAGATTGGGGGAGGGAAGGATATAGGAACATGTATGTGTATGCTACTGAAGGTAACTTGGTATCAAACCAAAGTTATTATTATAAATTTAAGATGTTAAATTTAAGTTCTAATGTAATCACAAAGAAAATATCAGAAAAATATATACAGAAAGAAAAGGGAAGGAATTCAACATGATACACTACAAAAAATAAAATAAATACTAAAGTCGATATTAATGGAAGAATTGAGGGACCAAAAAAATGGTATATGACTTACAAAAACTAAAAAACAAAATGGCAGAAGAAAGTCATGCATTCAGCAGTTACTTTAAATGTAAATTAATTAAATTCTCCAGTCAAAAGGCAGGTGTTGGCAGAATGGAAAAAGCAGCATCACTCATGAGCTTTCAAGACTCATCTTAAATTCAAAGACACATGTAGGTTGAAAGTGAAAGGATTGAAAAAATATGCCATGCACAAAATAAAAAACTGGTAGCTATACAAATAATAGATAAAACACACTTGCATATATGCTACTAGAAAAAAATAAAAATAAATAAAAAAACATGGGACAGTACAGCACAGTTAGCCCTAATGCAAACTATGGACTATTGATAATATTATAATTATAATAATACTGTTTAATCAGTTGTAACAAAGGTACCACCCTAATGCAAATTCTTAATAATAGGGGAAATTTCGTGTGAGGTGGGCATATGGGAACCTATTATTTTCTGCATGTGTTTTCTATGAACCTCAAACTTATATAATAAAAAAATAAATTAATTTAGATAACATCTGAGGCACCTAATTACATGGGGTGGAGGCAAGCTTTGAATCTCGGTTGTCTGTTTTGTTGGGAGAATGGGGCTGGAGGAAGGAGGGAGAATTTGACTTTTTAAACGTAAGAACTTTGATACTTTTCAAATGTTTTTGCAACATTGATGTATTTCATTTGTAATTTCTTTTAAAAAGGTAAAATGCAAAAAAAATTTTTAATTAAAATTTTAAACATATTACACCTAACATTTCCCGAGAATTTATTATGTATGAGGCTAGGAGCTTTGCATGGATTTTCTCATCTACTTCTCACAATGCCCCAGGAGGCAGGTATCCCAGTTTTATAGATGAAGCGGAGGTTTAGAGAAGGTAAATTCCCTACTCCAGTTCACATAGCTTGTCTGTGGTAAGCCATGAGCGAGCCTAGGTCCCTCTAATATTTCTCATCATGATATTCTAGTGTCCACATTTTTTTTTTCAATCTTACTGTTCCATGACTTTGTGAATAAAAGTTTCTCTTTCACAGAGAAATAGAAACGGGATGTCTCCAAGTTCTTTCCGTTTCCATGTCTAAGCAGTGAAACTGAAAAAAAGCCATGCCTGCTACTAGGAGTGCGATGCCGATCCCCAAGTTTCTCGAAATCAAGACTGTCCTCTGTCCTCTAAGTATTTTTGCTCATGACAGCTCATGGGATAGATACAGCTTTTCCTCTAATCTGGCATCTGCCTGGAGGAAAGTCAGGCAGCTGAATTGTTTTCTCTCCTGAATGCAGTCTAAAGTCCCTACGTGTGCCCCCGCGCATAGAGCATAACCCCTTCCCTTAGCAGGTGAACTAGGACATCATTTCGACTCCTAGGGGTCACAGCATTAATGTGCTACTCCACAATGGAAGAGCTGCTTTTTCTCCCCAGGAGTTATAGGATTCTGTGGCTGATTTTTGACTTGATTTTGAAAGAAAGTAATGCTCTTATTTAATTTGCCTACTTCCTCTCACTGCCCCCGCTCTCTCCAAATGCCACTTTTCATTTGGAAGACTTCCTTATGCATGTCTTGGCCCTCACTAAGCCAGGAAGCAGCTCTGCAAAATCAGTGTGCAGGCACTACCCTGCCCCAGCCGCACTTCCAGCGCCACTCAAGATGGGCGACCCAACCGAGGAAACCAAACATTTCAAAAGATCATCTCCAGAGACAGGCTCCTCTTTTCTCTTTTCCCTTAGTCAACAAACTAATGAAAACCAGAAAATGTTTCCCCAGTTTTAATATCTATTCTACTTCTGAAAACCCAAAGAAAAGCAGCATTTTTTTCCTGGTTCACCCAAAAGAGTATCATTACTTCACAAAAATTTATCTGTTCCATTTTTTGAGAAAATTAATTCTTCCTCAATCTTTAAAAATTATTAGGTTTGATAAAGGAATTCAGGATAGACTATGAGCCACCTACATCTTTTCATGATTGTACCCTGCATGCAAAGCCAAAACAGCCCAGGAGGAGAAGGAACTAGGTAGTATTTGCATCATCTAAATCACTGTATTGATTACAAATTGAAGTAATCAGATTGCACATTTAGGTTGAGCAGCCTCTATTCAGCCTCTGCTCAAAAGGTTCAGTTAATCCATATAACAAGCACTTGCCATTCACTTGAAGTTTAGAAAGGATGTGCACACACATATCTGTATGTGTATGTTTATGTGTATACATACATTCATTTATAATTTTGTGACTTATTCTGAGTACGATATAACTGTCACAAATTTTTAGGAATAGATTAACAGGGTTGTTAATCCTATAATTTTGTAAGAATGTAAAGTAGTCCCTTGGTTTTCATTTCTTAATCTTCTGACAATAACTAAAAGCCCCTCCCATCCTTGCAGAGCTGTCAATGATTTTCATCATCCAATAGCCCAATAACAAGTATTTCATTTTGATGAACTGCTAGTATCATTTAAATATTATGAAAAATCAGAAAAGGAGCAATCTATTTTGACTGTGTTTGTTTAATCTTATAAGATGAATCCACAAAGTTGGACAAAGAAGGTGAATGGTTTAAAATAGTAGTTTCCAGAGCTTGCTTATCATCTGAATCATCAGGGAAGATTTTTTTTTACTGGGAGGTCCCGGGGTTTGAACCCGGGTCCCTCCATATGGGAGACAGATGCCCAACCATTTGAGCCACATCCGTCCCCCAGGAGGATTTTAAACATACTCAATTCCCAGGCTCCTTCACTTCAGATATACTAAATCAGAATCTTCACCTGTGGAGTATGGGAAATGATATTTTTCAGAAATATTCCCCAGGTGATCTTTATACATCTCTTACAGCACTGTTCCAAAACTAGTGATAGGAATCACTGGTCTATACGCTCAGATGAACACTAACACAGAGTTTACAATTCACAGACAGGACTGGTTTTCAATAAATTTATAAAAAAGAGTCTAGTCATAAACAACACAGGCAACACATAAATCTGATACAAAAATTGAGATTTATAACTGTGTATAAGTATACATTTATTATTCTTAAGTTCTCCTCAGATAATATTAGAATTTTCTCCAAAAGATAAATACTAAATGAAACATATTTTACATAAAAGAATAAATTTTTGTTTTCTGGGTAAAAAGGCTAAAAAATTGTTTTTTCCTTGATTTTTATGCTATAATTTTCTAGTCTAGAATATACCTTTTAAGTAGCTATTCAATATTTTCAATGGAAAAGGCAAAAGCAAATTGCCGAGTTCAACTAAGGCAGTTTAAAAATTGCTTTACTTTTTTGCAAAATAAACAAGAGAAAATAGTTTTGATGCGTTCCATAGCTTAATATTTTTTCTCCATAAAATACTGACATATATTGGACTGAAGGAAGTGAAAAGGATTCATTGTTAAGGAAAGTCTTTCCAAATCCCTCCTTTACAGTATGTATCTTAATCACTGAGCTTCATCTCCTCAGAGAAATAGTGAAACAAGTTTCTGAGCTTGAAAGATTTCCCAAGCCAGCTCTACATTACCTAGAATTTTTTTTTTTAACCGCAGGCAAACTCTGTAACATATACTCAATGACATTTTAAGCCATCACTGATTTGTATCATGTTTGATACAAAGCTTTCATAATTTATACTTTTTTAGAAATAAGTATTTAAAAAAAAAACATTCCTCCATTCCGCAATTAAGATATGAAGCTGATTTCATAAGAAGAAAGAGAGAACAGAAGGAAAAATATACTGAAGCATAGGATTTTAATTAGATTGTTAACTGAAAAATAAAGAAGTAATTAGTTGTTTTATCTGGACATAAAAGGCACAACAAAAATATCCACAATCATCCAAGCCTGAAGCCCTGTGTTTATTTTTAACCCAACCCTCCCTTCATTCTATTAATTCTTCACCAAGATCTGCTAGCATCCGTTCCTATTGATAAATCTCTCCCACTCACTTCTACATTTCAGTTGCCACAACCTGATTCCAGTTTCTCATTCTTATAACATTCTTATAACATTCTTTGATGCCTGGGTTTCTCTAGCACCTTTCCTGGACCCCATTTTCCTTATTATTCCCTGGCTTATGAAAACACCCTGTAGATCGCTATGTATTAATTCCTTAAAGATTGCAAAGCTGGAGCTGTATAGCTTTGCTATTTTATAATGAATGTGTTCATTTAAAAAATTTTTAGAACTTTATCTTCTCTCTTCACCTCTCTAGTTCTTTTTTTTTTTTTTTTTTACCTTTTAAACAATAATGTTTATTCTTTATGCCATTATAGGTCACAGAAACCTTTGATAAGATATCACATCTTTGGACCATGTCTCTCCAAAATAAATACACACGAGGATAGTTTCAGCTATACATGTTGTATATTTGGTGTATATATGAGGCTTGTAACTACAACTTTATTAAAGGTAGTCATTTTTATTAGCATTTGAAGGTCTTTTTTCTCATTTAATTACATTTTCTTGAACTATTGTTTGGATATTTATGTACTTCTACCCCAACATTTTTTGGTAGCACTCACCTAATATGTATTTCTCCATCTTTCTAATATAGTGCATTATTGACCCATTTTAATAACATAAGAGAATTGTCCAGTAATTTTCAGGAGTACACATTTTCAGGATATTATTTTACTGTTTGCTTGTATTTAATTTTGGAGAGGTTGTACAAAGTCAACTTACTTTGTTGACAGGTAATTTCCTTTAAAGCTTGGTCAGAATACCGATGGAATACTTTCCTTAATTATTTTTGAAATTCAAAGTGTTCACCAAGATATATCTAGTTGTTAGCTATTTTTATTACCTTTTCCTGGCACATGATGGACGTATTTGAGCTGCATATTTGCGTGTTTTTTAATCTAAAAGAAAAAGCCATCCTATTTCACTTTAGAACACTGCTTTTGTTCCATTTGGTTTGATCTCTCTGTGAGGAAGACCATTTATTTGTGTGGTGGGGTATCCTTAGCTAGCTTCCATCCATATAATCCTCTCCTCAGACTAAGTTCTCTTTTCATCTTTCCTTTGCATGATGAGAGAATTCTTTTTTTTTAAATTTTTTAAAGATTTATTTATTTACTTGATCCATTTTTGCTGGGCAATTCTCTGTGTCTGTTTCATCTCTTCTCATCCTCCTCCTCCAGTCTTCGATCCTGGAGACCTCTGATGTAGGAGAGAGGTGTTCTGCCATCTGCACCACCTCGGCATCTCGTCTTGTCTCTCTCCTTTTACGTCATCATCTTGCTGCACAGCTCCCGGGGCCTGGCGGCTCACCGGCACACAGAGCCTGGGAGGTCCCGGGGATCGAACCCAGGTCCCTCCATATGGCAGACGGACGCCCAACCATTTGAGCCACATCCACCCTCTGGAGAGAATTCTTAATCTTGATTTCTGCATAAATGGTTCACTTGGCTGCAGTATTCTGGTTTTTCTTTCTTATCATTCTCCTCAACTCTCTCCCTAGCTCTCCCGTAGCTCTCCGCTCTGCCAGCACCTCTGGTGCCACGGGCTGGGTCCCAGTCATCCAGGCACATTCCACCTGCTGTGGCTGTGCTTCCTTGGGCCTCCTGGGGAAAGTGCGCCAGAATATCTTCATCCACAGGAGTGAAAGGGGATCTAAGTCAAGCAATTGTGTCTTACCAAGAGTCTACTCCCAATTTTAGTCTTTACCCGTCCAAAATAAGGATTTCTGCCAGGTTCTCTGTTAAAGACGGATTGCTGGGAAATTCAGGGGCACACCTAGCAGCCATCTCCCAGCCCTCCCTCCCCTGCCTCCTATTCTATTGTGTGCAGATGTTTAAGTAGGTTTCTATTCCACAGCCCAGGGGAGACGCTAGGTCAAATGAAAAGGCCTGACTGTACCTTAAACCTGGAAACCGGAAACAAGCAGTTCCAGCTGCTTATCAGAGCAGGACCTCTTCAGTGACAAAGCCCCCTTCCCCTGGGATTATATAAACATGCTGCCCTTCTCTCCTCCAGCAGTTGGCCTCCTCAGGAGACTGGCCTCCATGGGATCTCTTCTCCTGCCCTTTTGGCCCCCTGGTGCTGTGTAAGTAATAAAGAGCCATTTGCTCAAAGTTTCTGTTGTGCCTGAGCCTGTGTTCCCACGATGCACCATATAGCAACTTGCTCCACACTGATTTTTTGTACAACTTTCTTAGGAGAATTGTGAACTGAACCTCAATTTTGCCCATCAGTCTCGCTCTCCCTAAACTGAATCAGCCAGAATTGCCTTGGAGTCTGTAGCAGAGGGATGGTTCTCTCTTTGCCTGTGGAAATACAGGTTTCTCACTCTATAAATTCCTTTGATCATTTATTTGAAGTCTGGGTAGGAAAGCAAAAAGCAGGATTAAACTCTTTCCTGTAAGGCCTTGGGTTTATTTATTTATTTTTCAGCTTTCAACTTTTACAGCACTCCTACTTTTGGTTTTACTCTAAGATGTGTATTTTATCATGTGGATTTCAGGTGAATTTCTCAAAGTGTAAAAGTCATAAATTCAAGCTACAATTTCATCTTCTTTTATTCGTGGGAAAGAGGCAAGGTGATCCACAAATACTAAATGAAGGCAGATTTACCTCAGAAAGAATTGAAGCATCTAATTCAAAATTATAATCTGAATCCTTTAAAAAACCAATTTGGTAAAACATAAATATATATATATATAATGAGCTGCAATAATTTAGATTTCCTTTTCTCTCCAGGAATATCACTGTTTGGAATTTATTTTAAAAAAAAACACATAAAGTAGAAAACAAACAGAAAACTATCCTTTACTATAAACATCTATCAGAACATTGTTTACAGTAATGAACAACTAGAAATAACCAATGGTCACTAATAGAAGTCTGGTTAAATAAGTGAGGCTATACACACTGGGAATAGTGTTATGCACCTATTTACAATTTTTAAGTAAGAAAGCTATATAGGAACATGGAAAATTTTATTTTTCATATTAAAGGGAAAATTTCACATTAAATGGAAAAATCAGTATAATATTGTACAACAATATAACTACAAAAATCCATGCTCTTAAAAAAGACTACAGAAAAACCACAGCTATTACAATCATTTTCATTGTATCGTGAGACTTCTGGATCTTTATTTTCTCTATCATCCTATTATCAACGATTATTTTAAAACTAGAAAAATAATTTTAAAAGTTTAAAAATTTGCACTCAGAGTTCTGAAATTGTGAAAATTTCTTGTATAGGTTCTTGAGACAGGCAAGGATCGTATAACGTAAGAATCAAGCTGTAACATGTTGATTCCAATTTTGGGGGACAAATCATGATCTCTTTAATATCAAGGTCATAATTTCCAAACAAAAAACTAGAATATAGGACATGATAATAGCAAAAAATATTTAAAATAGAGAGTGCTTCTGAAAATCTGGAATGTAAGAATCATTTTCATAATGCTGTTTGCACAGACTCTCCTTCACAGTTTTTATTGAAAAATTGAACCCTTTACATTACCCAAAAATAAGAAAAAATGAAATAACACTAGGTTGGAAGTGGAAGACTTGGGAAGCAAAAAAGTTTCATTTCTGAAAGCTTCAGGAAAAGTCAGAGGAGTGTAACACTCATCTCATTGTATATCCACTTGTTTAAATATTTGTCTTTCCTGATAGATTCTGAGATTCTGGGTCCATCTCTTTTCCACACTGAAACACCATATTCTGACACAGTGCCTGGCTTATGTTAGGATATAATGATCTTCACAAACTTAAAATCCACACACACAGACATACATAAATAAATGAACGAAAATTCTGAAATTATATACATGTGCACTTGTTCCCCCCTTCACACACACACACACACACAAACACTGCCAATGTAGTCAGGAAAGAGAAAAGCAGCAACTATGGAACACATTTCAAAGAAATGCCTATAACCAAAGAAGAAGAAAATGCCAGTGAAACTTGCAATTTAAACTGCAAGCAAATCACAATATTTCGAGTAGAATTTTTCTTTTTAAGCTATGGTATTTTTCCACTTTGCAATATCTCATAAGTTATACCAAAGTTACAACTGTATTACCACCATTTTGTAACAAGTGGCTATAATTTTTATAGATATTCTAGCATATTGGTGAGATCAGATCTGTTCTGCCAAAGTGCCAATTCTTTTATGAATATATGAGGGTCCACTTTTTAGTTTTTCTCCAAAGTCTGATATTTTATTCACTCCATCTGTTTTTAACAAAGATTGGGTCAAAATGTACTAGAGAAGTAGGAAAAATCCAGTACAGAAAGGTCCACAGAATGAAAATCAACCAGCTAGGAAATACATTTTTATTGTTGTAGAGGTTAAATAAGTCATGGTTTTTACTTAGAATTGCTCAAATTTAAATTTTGCAGTTAAAAAAGGCAATCTTCCAGTATACCTGGCTTAGGAATTCTCCCTTAGCCTACCCTCTCCTCTCCGATTTCATTTCTAACCAGAGATGTATCTTATGAAAATATCAAACATAACTTTCAAGAAAAATAGCCTCGCTTACTTCTGATCGCATTTTAAATGTTTTCTCTGCCAAGCATGGCCTCTTTATACACTACAGTCACTGGTACTCAACTCCCATTTCACCACCAAGGAAATCTGGCCTAGTTGGCTGACCACACCAACAGGACATTGACAGAAGGCCTGACCCTGTCTGCCGATTCACACCCGTGTATTGAAGATTCGGTTGCCCGAATGGCGTTGCTTTGGCAGGGCACCGCTTTGATTACTGTGTGGCCTCCCTAATGACAGCTGCTAAGCAGGCCAATTAATAAAATGAAGGACATTAAGCAAATGGCAATCCGTAGGATCGTGGGTGTGGATGATTGACAAGGCCCCCTTGAAACCTGCTAGAGCAGGACTTTCCCCCACAGCTGCGCGTTTGCCCCCGGGTTTTGCCCAAGCAGCGGCGAGGGTGCGGCGAGGGTGCGGAGAGGGCCTGCGCAACCGCTGCGGTGAGGCGCATCCACCTCATCCTCAACCACCTGCTCCCCCACCCCTGCCCGCAACACCTGCTACATGCCCGGCGCGGCAGGCCCGAGGTCTGGCAGTCCTCAGCTTCTAGCGCTCACCGTGCCCGCATCAAAGGCCAGGAAAGGCGCGTCCCTGCTGCAGGCGCCCAAAACACCCTCCCCGCAGGGGGAGGAAAGGCGTTTCCTGGGTAGCTGCGCCCCTTCCCTGTGCTGCGGCCCAGACAGGGGCAGAATTCCCCATCCCGCGACGAGGTG
The DNA here is from genome assembly GCA_029593785.1 of Cabassous unicinctus. Taxonomy (NCBI): domain Eukaryota; kingdom Metazoa; phylum Chordata; class Mammalia; order Cingulata; family Chlamyphoridae; genus Cabassous; species Cabassous unicinctus. The sequence continues at coordinate 34,611 of JAQZBX010002688.1, forward strand.
GTAGCGACCCTTCCCCGTCTCTCCAAGCCGGACACTGTCCCCCAGCCCCTTTCCCATCTTCCTCCCCTGCCGCCCCGCTGCGTCCCACCCCTAGCGAGAGGCGAGCAAAGACGCGTCCCAGGCCTCAGGTGGGGGCTCAGCGGCCCGCCGAGCGGTGACCGCCCCAGGCACCAGCGGCAGTAACCAACCTGTAGCCCTAATTCTCATAACCGACATGGTGACCGCGGGAAGCTGCGGCGGCGGCGGCACAGGCGACCCCGGGCGGCGCGGCGGGTGATGCGCGGCGGGCAGGAGCAGTCAGAGGCGCGGCACCCACGCCCGGGCGCAGACACTGGCACCTTACCTACGGCAGCTCCCGTCATTGCGCGCTCGACCCGGGCTAGTGGCCGCGGCTCTGCCTTGCTTTTATTAATTAATATTGCTCCCCCTGGGGCGGCTGCGGGGTGCTTGCGATCGAGAATTTTAGGGGGTTAGAGGCTTAAGGGGGTTCTCTTCTTTCTACTCCCCCCCCCCCTTTTTTTGAGGTGGCTGTGCTGCAGGGGCTGCGATGATGCTGTGGGGCTGTAGGGAGGAAACGGGAGAGAAGGCTGCTCGGCAGTTGGTGGGGATGGGGAGGGTCGGGACTAACAGGTTCCTTCTGTCTGGCTGCCACCGGCAGTCAGTCTCACAGCCATAGCTGGGATCTAATCTGCGAGCTTGCTCTCGTGAGCTCTGCCGTGCACACAAAGCACAACCAGCCGTGTGCACAGGAGCCCGGCATACACGGGGTCCACGCAACGCCACTGCATAGATGCAAATAAAGCCAGCGTGTGTGTTTGCGTCTGTGCGTGCGCGCTCGTGTGGTCTTATCTTAACTGTGCGTAGTGCCTGAGCATGTGGACAGTTGCGGTTGCTCAATAATTAATGCATCGCGGTTATGATAATCTTCTAAATATGTTGATATTTTCCCTTAAAATCAAAGTATTTTTTACGTGGATGAGACTGACACTTACTCTGCAACATATACTCCGATATTTCCTGGGGGTCCCAGTATGGCAGGTATAGGGAAACCTTGGCTCCTTGCAGCATCTTCAGGCCCCGTGGGCATCCTTACACTCAGTCGTAGCCTCTAAAAGGTTTACCCTGGGGTTGAGGTCCTGCCCTGTAGTCAGATATTAAACCCACCAAGAAACCCTTTACCATAATTTAGATATCATACACAAGGTACATAAATAAATAAACGGAGAGCAAAAACTGAATAAAGCTTCCTCTGAAAGAGAAATGAGAACTTCTATAACAGAACAATTCTGTCACAAGGTATCCCAAGGGATGGAAATAAAATTACACACACACCAAAATATTTCTTAAAATGTATTTTCTGAAATGTTCTGAATTGTTACCACTAAAAATTATTAACAATCCACTTCCATTTTAGTGCTTTTTGATTGTTTATAGGAAATTTGAAAATAATTTGAATTTAATGAAATATAGAACTATGTGGAATAATATTTTTTTCAGATTTTGGAAGATTTCAGAAAGACCAATTTTATAAAAAATTAAGTTTAAAAATGATGAAAGGTAAAACTGCATGGAAATAATCCTCATAATACAAATGGAAAGTAACTTAAACAATGGTAAAGCTATATACCAAATTTTCAAGAAAAACTATTTACCAGTTTGTTTTATCACCTTTAGTCACTCTTCTCAATAGTTTAATCTAAATATTGGTTTATTTCTGTTTGTATCTTAAATAAAATATAGCTGCATATCATTACTTGGATTCATCAAGTTAAAATGATCAGTTAGAAGATAAAATTAATAAAATATTTAAGGATCAAGATATTTGTAAGTTTTGAATGAAATGGTAAAGGCAAGCAATGGTATGAAGTTATTTAAATAATCTTAGCACCACCCCTTACTAACTGGCATTTCAGACCCTTCTCTCTCTTTCCTTAAGTATAATTCATGCTTAAGCGTCAAACAATCCCATGGGTGGTAGAACCACAGTTTGGAGGAATCTAGAGGCTTCAAGGAAGCAGCTAATGAAAAAGCTTGGTATATCCATCCTGGAATCTATAGGAACTCACTGTACATGGGAGTGGTCAGTCATCACAAAAGGCAGATATTCATGCCCCAAATATCATGTTAAACCTTCCAACTGCTCATCAGCGCTTCTAATCTCTTATCAGTCAAAATAGGGAGGATGGGCTAAGTGAAGTCAAGTGTCTTTTTCAGGTCCAGCAGGCTCGGTAACTACAATCATTACTAACTCAATGACAGAGAATTGCTGCCCTGTGGGTTCATATAACTCACAGGTGTGCTTTTTTGGCTAACAAAATATTTTTTGAAATATTGACAACAGTTACCAACATTTGAAAACCACAGGATTTTTAGTTTATCATGAAAAATAGGAACATCTAGTCAGGTCAGGCCTGCAGTCCTTTAGACTGAATTATATTTCCCATGTGCCCCAGTTCCCCCAGTGTATGCCTTCAGTGCCCTGCCCCAGAAGATGTTGAGTGTGTGATCCCATTCAGTTAAATCTGTATTAAACAGTATGAGATTGGGGAAGAGGTATGGCTGAACAGAAAGCAAAAAAAAACAAGCTCCAAGAAACTTTATAAAACAACAGTGAAGCCAGGCCAATAGACAACCAAAACAGTAAAATATGGCTTAGATAAAGCTGTATTCATAAGCCAACAAATCCTTCAGGATTGAAGTAACCATGAAATGTAAAATAGTAAGGATTTTATGAAAACAAGATCTTTGTTTATCACTAATTCTACTGTTCCTACTGTTTATTTCCATCCTGTTTGACACCATAGTGAGTTGCTGAATAAACAACAACAATACTAAAAGAGAAAACTGTAAAATCATTGGGGGGATTGGCAGGTACTCTGTGAGAATATGTACACTGAGTTCTACTCAAGAAAGATTTTGTTAGATTAAGTTTATGGGTGGATTATGCTTGGGTAACTAATGAAGACTCTCCAATTTTTAAAAAGACTTTTCTTAGGATTGGTTTTAGGCTGTATATATTTGCTTATATTGTGTGATTTGACACCTTATAGTGATATGATGGATTTGCTCTGTTAGAGATACTTTGGGAGGGAAAGTAAAGGTCCAGAAGACCCACTTAAAAATATATGTATATAAGTATGCATACACATACACATATGGGCTAAGCAGGAGAGAGATAGCTAGTTTTCTAATATGTATTAACATACATGTATTAACATACACAGAATTTAGGCTGGGTAGCAGAGATTCATTTCCATGATAGAGGGTTTGGGGTGGACTTAACACAGTGTGCTTACTGGGCCTCCACACAGGGAGGATGCCAGTATTGAGTGTCTCTGGGGAAGGGAAGACAAACCAAAAGAAGAGACTGCTAAGTTGTACAGTTTCAAAGACCTACTTCACCTTACTTAGTCTTGTCTTGGATCTTGAGAGAAGTAACAACAGGATTATTTTCTATTGAGGAAAGACCTGCTGGCTTGGTGGTCTTCTCTTGCCAATAATATTCTAGGTGGAAACCTTTAATAGGTCCTTGTCTTCTTATGAGTCAGCATTTCCAGGCAACCATTCATTGCTGCTTGTTCTTCTATCCAGTTTAAATATTACAAGATTTTGGGAGATGCCTTACATCTTACCTTTTCATTAAGGCAATATTTCCAAACTTCTCAGATAATAAGAGTCACCTGGAGCATTTTAAATGTTTTCATGGTGATCCTGGGGTGGGACATGCAAACATGGAAAATTGGTTTTAATAAAAGTTTCCCTTTGAGCAAGATGGTTCTTGTAGTTGACTCCTATTCACAGAAATTTCTTTCCTAATCGACCAAAGTGACCCTGCTCACTCCCTTCCCTTCCCTCTCCTGCAGGTCTGTATGCCTCCATCATCATATGGACCCCAGGCCATTTCTGGATATTATTATATGGACACTGGACCAGTTCTGAAATCCCTGTGTGCCCTGCACTTATGTTCTAGCTGTGTTATCTGAAACACTGAAAATGTGTAAGTGCAACTAGGTGGTAAGAGAACATCTGCCGAGTCACATTTGAGGTCTTTGCGCAGTTGTCATATGGCTGCTTAATGTTTCAAGTTGTTCCTACTAGCAGTGAAATCAGATATAGGAAATAGATTTAGGATTACCTTAAACAGAAAGAAGAAAGAGTAAAACCATGGAAAGATGACTTTTCAATCCCAAAGAAGCTAAAAGCAGTAACTCCTAAGTTGGGTAGAAATGCAATTGATTTCTCTTATGGAAAAAGAAAACCCTGCCTAATGATGCAGGGAGGGATTATAGAGAACAAACCAGACCTAGGAAATGAGATGGTGTAGAATTAAGTGTGGACCTCACACCATGCATACCTTACAGGTTAATTGAAAAAATTTCTGAGCTCGCCATTTTGTTCTCCTTTAGTACTTTATTTTTAGAGGAACCTGGCTTGCAGAAGAAAATAAGGGAAGACTGAAATCAGGAATAAACAGTAATACCAACTAAATAGTCATGCTGGGGGCAAAACAGAGGCCTCATTGTGCTGGATGGCAGCTGAGCCAATGGCTCAAAGGAGCCGGTGGACTTTTGAAAACAAAGGTCCTGTTTCAAATGAACCACTCAGTAATAAAATGATGAAGATTTTATCTGCCACCAGATAAGAGTAAACCGTTTGAATTCTGAAATGACCTCAAAAATCTCATTTACTTTATAAAATATCTCAGTAAGTGCATAACCAGGGGGTTCAGTCCCTTCAGGGCTGATATGTAGGGACACCCCACAAGGTGAGCCGCCCAAAAAGAAACAAGGCTAGCAACGGGGAGGGAAATCTAGAATTAGTGACAGAGGAAAGAAGTGACAAGTATCACTTATAGACTTGGGACCACCTGGAGTAGTGGGGGCTACTTTTCATCTCACTCATCCTCGTCTTATAAATTATCAAGAAATTGGGACAAAAAAATTCTAGAGGAAACTGTGCCTTGATGAAATGAATTTAATGTGAGAAACAAGTACATGTGGGTTGCCCCTGAGAACCAAGGGATAGACAATGTGGGGCCCTATTGGTCTTTAAAAAGCTAGGGAACTCATTCCTCTATTGCTGTATTACAGCTAATTTTTCTTAACTGTCCCCCTCTCAGGAGTATTGTCCTCTCCAGAATGGGAGATGTCTCACCTGGGAATACATGACCCCACTCCTGCCCAGGAGGCAGTCCACAGCCAGTAGCAAATGGACATGGCTGTAGGTAAAGCTGGCCCTCTTGCCTCCAGATGGACCAACTTCAGAACTCTCATAGGCGCAGGCTGAACTTAAACTTCGTGTGAGACGACACCTTCCGTAGCTGTTTTCCCTATCTTTTCTGCTTCCCTCACTCCCTTTTTTCAGTAAATCACATACACTTGAATCCTTGTCTCAGGCCCTGCTTCTAGGGAACCAGTCTAAGACAATCACATATTTTGTATGCTATTTGTAAAAGGTGTTAGTAAGTTTCATTTTCTAAACAGGTTGTTTTTGTGTCCAGAAACCTTATTAATCTTTAGTCCTACAGATTCTAGAAGGTTAATTTAGACTATTTTTAGATGTTCTACATGCATAATTATTTTATCTCTGGAAAATGACAGGTTTCCTTTCCCTTCCCAAAATTATCCTTTGTATTTCTTTTCCTTGCTTTTCTGTGATGGCCTAGGACATTGGTGATTGGTGGTACTGGACAAGAGATTGTTCTGGCTCTCAAAGAGAAAACTTCAGTGATTAATCAGTAATTATGATATATGATATATGCTATAGATTTTTTTTGTTGAAACCTTTATCAGATAAGATTACTTTTATTTCTAATTTGCCCTAGAGATTTTTTAAAATCTTGAATGTTTTAAAAAAAACACACAAAACAACCTTTCCTGCATCTATTGTGATAAACTTATAATATTTCTCTATTAATATTGTGAATGACATTAATTGATTTTCTAATGTTTAAAACACTTGAATTCATGAAGAAAAAAAATCAGCTATGTCAAGGTATATTATCCTATTTTACATTTTGCTGTAGTTGTTTTGTTAATACTTTAAAAATATATATATTTGTGCTTCTATAGTAAAAAGTTCACTATCTTCCCTACTCCCCTTATTCTCATAAAATTCTTTTCAGATTTTAGTATCAAGGCAATACTAGTCTTATAAAAATGAATTGGGAATATTCCTTTTTTGTTGTTTGGATGACTACAGACGATTGGAATCATTTGCTCCTTAATTGTTTGTAAAACTGGAAGGTGAACTTATCTGGGCCCATTTTTGCATGTGTATGAAAGATTTTTATTATTAAATAAATTTCTTTAATGGTTTTTAGTGTTGTTCAGGTTTTGTACTCCTCCTTGAGTTATATTTTGTAAATTGCGCTTTTTAAAGACTTTCACCTAGATTTTCAAATTTATTGACATAAAATTGATCATAATATCTTCTTGTTAATTTAATGTCTCTGGCATTTATGGATTTTTTATTCCTGATATTGCTTATTTGTGCCTTCTTTCTTTTTGTTCTTGAACTTGCCAGAGATTTTTCAATGTTTTTCTTTTCAAAGAACCAACTTCTGGATTTGTTGCTCTTCTGTCTATGTTTGTTATCTAATTAGTTAATTGCTGCTCTTACATGATTTTCTTTCTTTTATATTTTTATATCGTTTTGCTTTGCTATTACTTTTATAACTTCTTGAGATATATATGTAGCTATTCTATCCTTAACTTTCTTCTTTTATAATATTTGGATTTAATGCTAAACATTTATCTCCAACTACTGCTTGTGTACAGGTCACATTTTGACATGTAGTATTTTCATTATTGTTCAATTCAAAATATTTTTGAGTTTCCATTCCGCTTTTCAATCATGTGTCATTTAGAACTATGTTGTTTAATTGACAAATAAATTATGATTTATTTTCTTTTAGCCTTTTTTAATTGATTGCTAGCTTAATTATATTGGTGTCCGAGAACGTGCTCTAGAGCAGGGGTTCTTAACCAGGGGTCCGTGAGCTTGAATTGAAATTCAAAAAAACATTATTCTTGTGGAGACATGTTGGTGTGGATGTGATATATTTATTAAATAATACACAGTGTAGTGTGGACTTAGTAAGGGGTCCGTGGTTTTCACCTGACTGGCAAAGGGGTCCGTGGAACAAAAAAGGTTAAGAACACCTGCTCTAGAGGATTTCAGTCATTAAGATTTATTGAGTCATGCTTTATAGTCCAGGATTGGATCAATTTTTAAACTGTTTTGTGTAATCTGAAAAGAATGTGTACTCTTCATTGATCAGATTTCTCAGGACAGTATCCTATATAAGTCAATTAGTTTTAAGCATGTAGTTTGATATTCTACAACTTTACTCAAATTTTTGCCTGTCTGATTTATCAGTTTCTCAAAGTTGTCTTAAAATCCCCCACTAAAATTGAGGATTTGTTTATTTTTCTTTGTAGTTCTGCTAATTTTGCCTTATTTCATCTGAGGCTATGCTATAAGGTACATACAGATTTAAAATTGGTATATTTTTTCAGTGAAGTAAAGCATTTGTAATTCCAAAATGACCTTATATCTAGTAATACTGTTTGCTTTAAAATGATGTCAATATAGCTACACCACCTCTCTTCTGCAATATATTTTTTATTATTTTACTTTAAAATTTTTACTTTCTATTGTTTTATTTTAAAATCTTATTTCCTATTCAACTTTATTCATTTATCTTTTTAGTTTCAATTTTTCTGTATCTTTTTTTGTTGTAGGTTTATAGAAAAGTCATGCAGAAAATACAGAACTCCCATAGACCTCTCCCTACACACAGTTTTCCCTATTATTAACTCTGTATTAGTGTGACACCTTTGTTACAAATGCCGAAACCATATTGTTATAATAATACTATTAACCATTGTTCATAGCTTACATTAAAATTCATTGTATTGTACAGTCCTATGGTTTGTTTTTTTAAATTTTTATCCTAATAACATACAATCTAAAATTTCCCCTTTTAACCACTTTCAAATATCTAATGCAATGAGTGTTAACTAAATTCTCAATGTTGTGCTACCATTACCCCCATCTATTACCAAAATTTTTCCATCATACCAAATAGAAACTCTTTTGTTTATAAATATATTTGTCTTTTCAATAGAGTTAACCATTTATTTTCTGCCTGAATTTCCTTTAGTGAAAATCTGCTGATAGCAAACAATTTCATATTTTGTTTGTCTGAAAGTTAATTTATTAATTACTAATTCTTGATAGTTAGTTTTATACTTATATACTGAATTCTAGGTTAGCATCTATTTTGTCTCAGCATATTTAATATTCCACTATTTTCTGATATATGTCTTTGATTTTGAGGAGTCAGTTGCCAATCAAAATGTTGCTCTGTTGAAGTTAATCTACCTTTCTTCTCTGCCTGCTTAAAAAATTTTTTTCTATCTTTGGTTTTCTGCAGTTTCACTATGATGGGTGTATGTGTGGATGTCTTTTTATTTATCCTGCTCAGGATTTATTAGTCTTTTAGAAACTATGTTTTGGTATCAGCTCATGCCTTCTTCTCTTTCTCTGCTCCTTGTGGGATTCTAATTTAAGTGTACTTTAGATCCCCATGCTCTATCCTTTGTGTCTCTGAATCTATATTTCATATGTTCCTTTTCTTTATTTTTCATGATGTACTCTGAAAAGTTCCTCTGGCTTATCTTCCAATTCACTGCTCTACTCTGCTGAGTATAATCTGCTATTAAACCAGCCTTTGTAATTCTGAATTTTTATTATTAATATAATTTTATTTCTTAAAATACTATTTGATTTTTTTCATATGGCTAGTTCCATTTTTAAGGTTCTCTTTTTCCTGTACATACTTGCTAGCTTGCTCTTTATGTATTTATTGTTTTAAAAGTAAAAACATAGTTGCTTTATAATACAGGTCTTTTAATTCCAATATCTGAAGTTTTACTGGAACTGATCTGTTAATTTTTTCTATTGATTCTTCCTCGTGGTGTCTTGTTTTCTCTGTGTAGCTTGTATATTTTTCACCGGGAGTTCTCTTTGAAATAATGTATTTTCATGAAATTATTTGAGGCTTAGGATGAAGATTATTTCTCTAGGGAGGATTTGTGTTAATGTTTGTCAGGGACACTACCAATCCACAACACAAGTTTGCCAAAACTTATGATTTGTGGCTTTTTGTATTGTTTATGAGAAGGTGTTTTATCCAAACATCTGTGACAGTGCTGGCTCGAAGATATAACTTCTTTGAGAATAAGCATCTCCTTCCTGCTCAATTTCAAGGCAAATTTCCTCATAGGCCTCTGGCCTTCCAGATTTATAGAATTCTGTTGGAAATACTGAGAATTTTCCTTCTTCTGTTCCCCTTACCCATTAGCTGTGAAACAAAAATTTAATTTCACCTAGTCAGTCAAAATTTTCTATGGTCTAAGTGGCTTCAAGTTCTGTTTCTGGATTCCTTTTGCTTACCTAGATTTAACCTGACAATTCCTTACTATCTTGTCAGCTCCATGATGCTTTTTCAAAAGAAAAAAAAATGTGTTTGTTTTATTTTTAAAATTTGGTCTAACTTTCTTAACTGGAAAGCCTAGCCCACCTTATTCCCAGAAATGGAGATCATTGGACATTTCCTTAAGTCTTTCACAGAATACTTGAATAGATGTTTCCAAAATCCTGAGTTGATTTCTCTCCTCTAAATGATATGTGCCAAAATTATCTCCACTAACCTGGCCAATCAAAATATGCTTAGTTAATGAGAACTCATTTCATATTATTGACAAAAAAGATATTTAAAAATAAAGTATAATATGATACATTGGAAAATTAAAATTAAAATAGCTGTTGAACTCTTAGTGATTTTGAGTTAGTGGTAACTTTGTCTTATAGTTTATATAAACAATATTTATCTGAAAAAAGAATAAGAAATGGTACTTTCCAGTCAATTATGCTATATTCTAGTCTGCTTTGGTATTGACCTGGCAACTAAACACTATGTGTTACATGAATCCATGGCCAGGTCGCTTCGCTAAGCACAAGAATAACCATATAAATAACTGATTCGTTTCCAAAATATCTTTATTTTTTTAATATTTTTTTTCTCTTTTTAAAGATACTTAAATTATATAAATGTTACATAAAAAATATAGGGATTCCCATATGTCCCACTCCCTATACCTCCCACATTTTCCCACATTAACAACATCCTTCATTAGTGTGGTACATTCATTGCAATTGATAAATGTATTTTGGGGCATTGCCACTGAGCATGGATTATAGTTTACATTGTGGTTTACACTCTCTCCCACACAATTCTGTAGGTTATGGGAAGATATATAATGGCCTATATCTGTCATTGCAATGTCATTCAGGATGATTGCCAAGTACCAAAAAAGCCCCCATATTATACCTGTTTTTCCCTCTCCCTGTCCTCAGAGCCTCCAGTGGCCACTGCCTCCACATCAATGATGTAATTTCTTCCATTGTTAGAATCACAATAAGTCTATAGTAGAATACCAATAAATCCACTGTACTCCATAGTTCATTCCCCAATCTCTAGGATTCTAGGATGGTGATGTCTACTCCACCTCTAATTGAGAGGGGACTTCCATCCCATACAGCCAATGGATGGGACTCTCTTGCTTGCAGTTGTAGGCTCTCTTGTTTCCTTGGTATGTTGGTTGTCAATCCTCACTTCCTTGTTAGTTGTCTTAGGTGAGTCCAATGAACTGGAGAGTAGGTGTTGCAACTCCGCTGAGGGTCTCTTGGAGGTACACCTACCAACTCCAGCACCAACTATAGATTCAAATAGAAGGGACAGATGAGCCATGTGTAGGGAAGCCATTACTGAGTCCAACTCCATCACACTTAGGAGCACAAACTCCAAAGTAGGGCCCACTGGCAAGGCACCAAACTCGAGCTTTCTGCCATGACCCTAGGACCTGGGTGTCTTCAGAACCCTCAGGAGCCCCACTATTTGAGGTAGTATCTATTTTGGCAGTCTATGAGATACTGCTGAGATGTGCATAAGCGTTATCTCTGGGAAGACCTCGCGACTCACTTTGAAGTCTCTTAGCCATATAAACTCATTTGTCTTTACATTTTCCCCCTTTTATTCGAGGTCTTTTTCCAGTTACATTGCTCGTTGGTGCTTGGTAGTAATCCCTCAGTGCCAGGGAGGCTCATCCCCGGGAGTCATGTCCCACACTGGAGGGAAGGTAATGCATTTATATGCTGAGTTTGGCTTAGAGAGAGGCCACATTTGAGCAACAAGGAGGCTTTCTGGAGGTAACTCTTAGGCACAGTACAACACTAGGCTAAGTTTCAATTTCAAGAGCAAAGGCTCATAGGCATAGTCATCAATATTTTGCTCATCAATATTGATGAGCAAAAGCCCATCAATGGACCATCCTCCTTCGCTAGTCATTACCCCTGTACTTGAGGCATTGTTGCTGTTCCATTAGAGAATGTGGCAGAGCTCTCCAGAATGGGAATTCAATATTCTTTCGGTTATTGTGTGACTCTCCACCCATTGTGACAATGCCCTGTGAACATTTGAACACATTCTACATTCCTACCAGCAGTGGATGAGGGTTCCTATTTCTCCACATTCTCTTCAGCATTTGTATTCCTCTGATTTTTTAATGGCCACCAGTCTAATGAATGTAAGATGGTATCTCATTGTAGTTTTGATTTGCATTTCCCTAATATCTAGTGATGTTGAGCATCTTTTCATGTGTTTTTTAGCCATTTGTATTTCTTCCTTGGAAAGGTGTCTTTTCAAGTTGCTTGCCCATTTTTCAAATGGGTTGTCTTTTTATTTTCAAGGTGTAGGATTTCTTTTTATATGCTGGATATTAAGCTCCAAGCAGTATGTGGTTACCAAATATTTTCTCCCATTGGTTAGGCTGCCTTTTTACTTTCTTGACAACCTCCTTTGAGGTGCAAAAGTTTTTAATTGTGAGGAGATCCCATTTACCTATTTTTTCTTTTGCTGCTCATGCTTTGGTTGTGAAGTTCATGAAACCATTTCCTATTGCAAGTTCCTGTAGATGCTTCCTTACATTATCTTCCAAAGTCTTTATGGTCTTGGCTCTTATATTTAGATCTTTGATCCATCTTGAGTTGATTTTTGTATAAGGTGTGAGATGGTGTTCCTCTCTCATTTCTTTTGGATATGGATATCCAGTTCTCCCAGCACCATTTGTTGAAGAGGCCATTCTCTCCCAGTTGAGTGGGCTTGGTGGCCTTGTCAAATATCAGATGACTGTATATCCAAGAATCTATATCAGAACTTTCAATTTGGTTCCATTGGTCCGTATGTCTATCCTTATGCCAATACCATGCAGTATTGACCACTGTAGCTTTGTAGTATGTTTTAAAGTCAGGTAGTGTGATTCCTCCAATTTCATTTTTCTTTTTCAATATGTCTTTGGCTCTTTGGGGTCTCTTACCATTCCAAATAAATTTCATAGTTAGTTTTTCCAATTCAGTAAAAAATGTTGTGTTGATTTTTATTGGGATTGCATTAAATCTGTAGATCATTTTGGGTAGGATAGACATCTTAATGATGTTGAGTCTTCCTATCCATGAACAGGGCATATTTTTCCATTTATTTAATTCTTCTTTGATTTCCTTTAACAGTGTGGTGTAATTTTCTATATATAAGTCATTTACATCTTTAGTTAAATTTATTCCTAGGTATTTGATTCTTTTAGTTACTATTGTAAATGGTATTTTTTCTTGATTTCCTCCTCAGATTGCTCATTATTGTACAGAAATGCTATTGATTTTTGCGCACCAGTCTTATACCCTGCGACTTAAGTGAACTCATCTATAAGTTCTAGAAGCTTTGTTGAGATTTCTCAGGGCTTTCTATGTATAGAATCATGTTATCTGCAAATAGTGAAATTTTTACTTCTTCTTTTCCAATTTGAATGCCTTTTATATCTTTCTCTTTTCTCAGTGTTCGAGAAAGTACTTCTAACACAATGTTAAATAGGAGCAGTGATAGTGGGCATCCTTGTCTTTTTCCCAATCTTAGAGGGGAAAGGTTTTAGGATTTCACCATAGTATATGATATTAGCTGTGGGTTTTTCATATATACCCTTTATCATGTTCAGAAAGTTTCCTTGTGTTCCTATCTTTCGCAGTGCTTTTATCAGGAAAGGGTGCTATATTTTGTCGAATGCTTTTTCTGTCTATAGAGATGATCATGTGATTTTTTTCTTTTGATCTGTTTATGTGGTGTATTACATTGATTGATTTTCTTATATTGAACCAGCCTTGCATACCTGGGTGAAACCCATTTGGTTATGGTGTATAATTCATTTGATGTGTAGTTGCATACGATTAGCAAGTATTTTGTTCATGATTTTAGCAACTAATTTTATTAGAGAGATTGGTCTGTAATTTTCCTTTCTTGTGGCATCTTTGTTTGGCTTTGGTATTAGGGTTATGTTGGCATCATAGAATGAGTTAGGCAATGTTCCTTCTACTTCTAATTTTGGAAGAGGTTAGGAAGGATTGATGTTAGTTCTTTCTAGAATATTTGTTAGAATTCATCTATGAAGCCATCTAGTCCTGGGCTCTTCTTAGCTAGGATGATTTTGATGACTGATTCTATCTCTTTACTTGTGATTGGTCTGTTGAGTTCATCAATTTCTTATTTAATCAATGTAGGCTGCTTGTGTGTTTCTAGAAATTTGTCCATTTCCTCTAAATTATCCTTCTTTTTGCCATATGATTTTTCAAAGTATCCTCTTATAATACTCTTTATTTCTGTTGGGTAAGTGGTGATATCCCCTTCCTCATTTTTTATTTTGTGTATTTGGTTATTCTCTCTTTTTTTTCTTTGTTAGTCTAGTGAAGGGTTTGTAAATTTTATTGATCTTCTTGAAGAACCAGCTTTTGGTTTTGTTTATTTTTTCTAGTGCTTTCTTATTTTCTATTTCATTTAGTTCTGCTCTAATCTTTGTTATTTACTTCTTTCTACTTCCTTTGGAATTAGTTTATTGTTGTTTTTCCAGTTCTCCTAGGTGTGCAGTTAGATCTTCAGTTCTAACTCTTTCTTCTTTTTTGATATATGCATTTATGGCTATAATTTTCCCTCTCAGTACAGCTTTTGCTGCATCCCATAGGTTTTGATTTGTTGTGCTGTCATTTTCATTTGTTTCAAAGTAGTTACTGATTTCTTTTGAGATTTCCTCCTTGACCCACTGTTTGTCTAAGAGTGTGTTGTTTATCTTCCATATCTTTGTGTCTAATCTGGTTCTCTGGCCCTTACTGATTCCCAGCTTCATTCCATTGTGGTCAGAGAAATTACTTCATATAATTTCAATCTTTCTGGGTTCATTGAGAATTTTTCTGTGGCCTAGCATATGGTCTATCTTGGAGAATGATCCATTTGCACTCAAGAAGAATGTATATCCCGCTGTATTTGGGTGTAGCGTTCTGTATATGTCTATTAGGTCCAGCTCCTCTAATGTGTTATTCAAGGTCTTTGTTTCTTTATTGATTCTCTTTCGAGATGTTCTGTCTAATGGAGATAATAGTTTATTAAAGTCCCCCACTATAATTGTAGAGGCATCTATTTCTCCACTTAGTTTTTCCAGTGTTTGCCTCATGTATTTTGAGGTGCACTGGTTAGGTGCATAAATGTTTATGACCGTTCTTTCTTCTTGAAAGATTACCCCTTTTACTAATATATTATGTCCATTTTTGTCTCTTACAATAGTTTTTCATTTAAAGCCTATTTTGTCCAATATTAGTATAGGTACTCCCACCCTTTTTTGTTTTTTGTTTGCTTGTAAAACAGTTTTCCAGCCATTCACTTTCAGCCCTTTGAATCTCTGGGTCTAAGGTGGGTTTCTTGTAGACAGCATATAGGTCATATTTCCTTATCCATTCTGCCAATCTGTGTCTCTTGATTAATGAGTTTAATCCATTTACAGTCAGTGTTATTACATTCAGGGAATTACTTACATTAGCCATATTTTCTTTGGGTTTATGTATGTCAAATGTTGTTTTTACTTCTCTTTTTGTCTTTTTTAGATGTTCTTACACTCTCTTCCAATTCTTTCTCTGTCTTGTCTTATTGTTTCAACCTGCAAAACTCCCTTTAGTATTTCTTGAAGGGAAGGTTTCTTATTGGCATACTGTCTTAATTTCTGTTTATCTGTGAATATTTTGAACTCTCCATCATTTTTGAATGCCAGCTTTGCTGGATAGAGAATTCTTGGCTGGAATATTTTTCTCTTAGTACCTTAACTATGTCATACCACTGCCTTCTTGCCTCCATGGTTTCAGATGAGAGATCAGCACTTAATGTTATTGAGCTTCCCTTGTATGTGATGGTTCTCTTTTCTCTTGCTGCTTTCAGTATTTTCTCTTTGTCTTGAGCATTGAACAGTTTGACAAGTTTTGGAGTAGGCCTGTTGAGATTTATATTGTTTGGGGTACATTGCACTTCCTAGACATATATGCATCTCCTTCAATATGGTTGGGAACTTTTCAGCCATTATTTCCTCCAACATTCCTTCTGTCCCTTTTCCCTTCTCTTCTTCCTCTGGGATGCCTATGATGCATATGTTTGTTTGTTTTGTGTTGTCATTCAAATCCCTAAGTCCCTGCTGTATTTTTTCTGTCTTTTTATCTATCTGTTCTACTATCTGTTTGATTTCAGATGTACTGTCTTCCACATTGCTAATTCTTTCCTCTGCCTGTTCAAATCTGCTGTTATGTGCTTCCAGTGTATTTTTTATTTCTTGGATTGTGCCATTCATCACCATCATATCCACTATCTTTTCATGTATGTTTACAATTTCTTCATTATGTTCTCCTGGTATCTTCTGAATATCCTTAATCTCTTCCTTCACTTCATTAAGTTGTTCCATGATATTTGTTTGGACGGCTCTGATTAGTTGTTCGATTTTCTGCATCTCCTCCTGGTTTTTAGTTTGTTCATTGGACTGGGCCATATCTTCTTGTTTCTTAGTGTGGTTTGCAATTTTTTGTTGGTGTCTGGTCATCTTTTTATCTTGATGGGTTTATTCAGTTGATTAGCTTCTCTCTCTACTTTAGGGTTTTATTTAGTTGCTGTTTGTGTGTGTGTTAAGTTTTCTTTGACACTTTGTTCCTTTTATTCTATTTCCTTGCTGTTTTCTATGTTCTCTTTAAAGAAAAAGATTAGGGCCAGAGAAAGTGAAAGAGGTAAGAAAAGAAAAAGGATATAGTAATAATAATAATAGTAAAATATAGAAGAGGAACTGTATAAGACCTAGGAGAATGAATAATTATATCATGTAAGCAGTGTAGAGTAATAGGAATAAAAAAGTGGAATGCATACAATGAAATGAGAAACCGAATAGAGAAAAATATATAGAATGAATTAAAAAGCCAGACTGATGAGAAGTGAAGGAAGAGAAAAGAAAAAAAGAAAAAAAGAAAAAAAGAAAAAGAGTTAATAAAATAAAGAAAACAGAATAGACAAGGTAGAAATAAAAACCAGAAAAATTGAGGACTAAACAAAGAGAGGTGGAATGTTAAAACAACAACAGAAAGCATAAGGGAGAAAGATGAAAGAAGGAAAAGAGATAACGTTGGTAGACAAAATCGGTATACACAAAAAAGGGGAAACCAAGGAAGAGGAAACATAGCAAACAAGAAACAAGCCAGCAGCACTTAATTAAATTAAAAAGGGGGTGGGGCAGTGGGAGAAGAGAAAGAGGAAAGAAAAACAAAACAAAACAAAACAAACACACACACACACAAACAAGGAATCAAACAAAAACAAAGGAAAAACAGCCTTCCTTCTTAGGCCCCTGAGGAGCTTCTCAGGCTGCTAGTGTTCATCAATCAATTACCCTGCAGCCTGCTCTCTGCAAGGTGTGAAGCAGGCTTTAGCAAGTAAACTAACTTAAATTTTTAAAAAAGTATCCTATTGTTTTAAGGAAAAATAAGAGACCCAAGAGAAGCTAATACAAAAATAATGTCTATGTTTTCCCTGTCCTAAAGTATCAGCTGGAAGTTTGATCTCCCAGTGGATCACTACTCTAAGAAGTCAGGAATCAAACTAGGGACCTTGTATATTCAAGGCAGAAACTCCTCCACTGAGCTAAACTCTCTCGCTGGGTCAGCTGGCTCTTCAGAAAGCTATCTAGTCACTTTCCCTTGGGTAGGTTTGACTCTTTGCTGTTGGGTCGATTCCTGCTGATTAGGAGCCTGTCTATTCCTGCCCCATTTCTATTCTTATCTCTTTCTCTCCTAGGGCAGCAGGACACAATAGCTTGTGTGAGCGGATCTCCCCTCACCTCTCCTGGTCAGGTTGAGTTCCCTTCTGAAATTCAAATGGGATCCTGGCAACCAAACTCACCACAGAAAATGACTCTCAACCGTCTTCCAGACCACTCCCTCCTCCCACCTTAAATAGGCTCTTGGAAGCTTATGAAGCACTTCCTACTACCTGCCTCCTTTAGGGGAGTTGGAATTTTGATAGTTTTCAGCACCCGACTAGTCAATTCTCTGACTCCGCCCTCTCCAAGTTTCTCTACCCCAGGGCCATTAGGTAAATCAGGCTGCTGCAGCAGGTTCACCTCTTCCCTCTTCCTGGTGGCACCTTGAGCCAGCTGGTATGCTCCCCAAAGCTCAAAGGGGATCCAGGCAACCAAACCCACAGATAGAAAACCCCTTTCCACCCTTCGCCAGAACCCTCCCACTCCTGGAGAATGCTCCCTCTCGCTGGGTGGCTGGCGGGAGTCAGGGCTTGCAAGGGCTTTTTGATTTGAGGGTAGGGCTTACCTGCTTGCCATTTCCAGCCACAGGGGTGAGAAACTCACAGTTTTACCTTGAGCTCTTTATCTCTTTGTCTAGCTCTCTCCAGATCTATGCCCTGAAGCCTTCTGCTCTGTGGGTTCCCAAAACAGCTCACTTGGGCAGGATCTTGCCGCCTCTCAGCCATTTTTTGCGAGAGAGATGGTAAGTGTCCACTTAAACCGACACTATCTTGCCACCTCCCAAAATATCTTTAATTTCTTCTGAAGTCAAGCTCTTCAGTGAAAATACAAACAGATGACTAGAGCAAACAGACAATTAAAAAATAATTTTATTTACAAATAAGAGTTTATATTTTATATCTGGATCAAAGTAAGATATCACATCTTTTTTTCTTCAAGGTAAAATCTCCTGATTAGATGATTAATAGTCATTAGCAGACATGGGTACTGAGCAGTCATCTGAAACACAGCATTTACATCCAGGGAAAACTAGTCAATGTAGAGTTATTCTAAAACATTAAAAATATAGTTTTCTTAGTTTTCTTAATTAGCACTTTCAAGCCACCCTATGTAGTACAGTTTAAAAGCTACTCCTTCACAGAACCCTGGGAATATTATCACAGAACTTGAATTCAGGACATCTGAATTCTGCTCTTGAGTCTGAAGTACTGATCATTATGATTTTCTGACTAGGAAAGCATGTGTGTTTTTTGCACAGTAGCATCAATGTTGAAATCATCTTCTACATAAAAGTGTTGACTCCCTTTCAAATGTATTTTATCATTTGCAGCCAAAGATGTGTTCAAACAAGTTACAGTATTTCCCTGTGTAGAGTCAATGAATTGCTGCATATGGACAAACCTTTCATGTGCCGAGTCCTACCTTACCCAGCCTCATTAGGAAAAGTTCACCAAAGTGATCTGATTGATCCCTGCTATCAAGGATCTTCTAAACTCTACTCTAGAAGCTTCAGAATTATTTGTCATAGAAATAGTGTTTTGTTGTTGTTGTTGGTTAAGATAATACTCTTTTAAGAATTTTGGAGACAAATGACAGGTGATAAAATTATGAAAATAATTATCACTAGAGTCACAAAATAGAGCATAAATAGGCATGGTTTTAATAAGCCTTATTTTACTCCCTATTTTACAAGACTCTACAAGGATATCAGTTAATGATGCTACCAATTCGGGACTACTTATTTCACAAAATCATGCACCATTCAATTGTATTTTTTAGACATAATAATTTTAACATGATTGCTTACTTCTACAGGTTACCTTGGGTAACCAAATCTTTTGGGAAAATGAATTTAATTTCTTTATAACTTTTGAGTTATACCAAACCAATTGTTTTTCTTTCCTTGTTGGTAAAAGAAATACTATACAATGGGTTGGCTTAAACAACAGAAATTTATTGGTTGTGGGTTTGAGGCTAGGAGAAGTCCAAATTAAAGCATCATCCAGGTGATGCTTTCTTCCCAAAGACTGGCATTCTGGGGCTGGTTGCCAGTGATCCTTGGTCCTTGATTCTTCTATCATAGAATAATGCACATGGCAGTCTCTCTTGGCCTCTCTTCTAGGTTCTGTTGACCTTCAGCTTCTTGCTTCTTTCTCTCTATCTGTGTGAATTTCATTCTTCTTATAAAGGATTCCAGTAATAAGATTAAGACCTATCTTAATTGAGGTGGACTACACCTAAACTGAAATAACCTCATCAAAAGGTCCTACTTAGGATGGATTCACACCCACAGGAATGGATTAAGTTTAAAAACATGCTTTTCTGGGTACATAGTTCCAAATCACCACACCAGGGGACAGATGTGGCTCAAATGGTTGGGCGTCCGTCTCCCATATGGAGGGACCTGGGTTTGATCCCTGGGACCTCCTGGTAAAATAAAAATATAGAAGGTGCACGAGCTGCCAGGCCCTACAAGTGGGTTAGCCCCCAGGCCCCGTGCGCAGGTGCACCGCCAGGCCCTGTGCGTAGGCTTGCCAGGCCCTGCAGAGCCACGCAGCAAGATGGTGATGTAACAGCAGAATGACACAAGGGAAAGCCAAGACGAGTCGCGCTGAAAACCCAGGAACTAAGGTGGTGCAGGTGGCAGAACTCCTCTCTCCCACATTGGAGGTTCCCAGGATCAAATCCCGGTGAAGACAGGAGAAGGATGAGAATAGAGGGCAGGAAACAGACACAGAGAATTGCCCAGAGAGTGGATACAAAACAGCAAAAAAATAAAAATAAAAATAAAACTGGGGGAGGGGGGTTTAAAATGGTTAAGACAAAATAAATACATAAATCTTTAAAAAAAAATCACCATGCCAGTGACTTAGGAAAGAATCCACTACAGTTAGATACAACAACATGGATGTATCTCACAAACATACTAAGTGAAAGAAGCCTTATATAAAAGAGTAAATACTGATTGATCTCATTAATATAAATTTCAAGACTAGAAAGATGTAATCTATGGTGGAAAACTCAGAATAATTATTACTTCTAGGGGGTAGAAGGAATTGAATGGGAAAAAACATGAAGGAAGTGTTTTGGAAAGTTTTGAGGTATTTGTTCTGTTTTTAAAAGGTTCTTTAGTTTATGCAAATTTTATATAAAAGGTAAAGACTATAAAATATATCAACCTCTAGTTTATATGCTTGCTAAAATTATTTAGTGGAAAGTTGCAGAATTTCTGTCTGCAATTGATTTAGAAATGCATCAAAAAATAAGATGAATTGGTGATAGATGAAGGAAAAATTAGAAGGCTAGGTATATGATAAGCCAGGTATCATAAATTGTTAATGGTAGCATTGAGGTGGTGGGTTTACAGGAAGTTCTCTCTAAAATTCTATCAATTTTTATTTTTGAAAATTTCAGAATAAACCTTGACAAAACATAACTAGAGTTTGAATATTTTTTTACCATCCCAATTCTACCAGCTCTTGCCAGGATTATTTCTATAGCCTCTTAACTGGTTTCCCTGCTTCTGCTCCTCTCTGCCCCCACAATCTATTCTAGTACAACCACTAGAGCAATAAATAAATCTGATCATGTCAATCCTCTTCTCAAAACATTGGGAGAGCTTACCCCATTATGCACAGTGTAAAATTCAGTGTCCTCATTCTTACTGTCATTGACCTATATGATGTAACCCCTATTACTTCTCTGACCCTACCTCCCACCACACTCCCCTTCATTAATTCTATTCCAGCCACACTCACCTACTTGCTGTCTCTTGACCACACTAGGCATGCTCTCCCCTTAGGGCATTTGCACTTTCTCTTTCCTCTGTCTGGATTATTATTTTCTCAGAAATCTGCTTGGCTAACTCACTTCTTCAGTTCTTATATATCATCTTTTCAGCGAGATCTTCCTTGTCTATCTTATCTAAAATGTTATTCACCCCAATATAATATTTCGTATTTACCTTCTTTTTTTTAAAAAAATTATTCCTTAGCCATTTTACATACATACTGTATATTTAACATATTTATCTTGATCATTGTCTGTACCAATGGAATATAAACTTCATGACAGCAGGGATTTCATGTTTTGATTATTACTATATTCCCAGCACTTAAAACTGGATTTAGCACATACTAGACACTCAATAAATATCTGTTGAAGAAATAAAGGAATGTATACAGTCTTGCATCCTTCCTTTTATGTAAATAAAGTAGCATAAATGATTATAGAAATACACATGATCAGCTTAGAAAAAACAACCATTATGGAAATGTGGGGATAGAAAATTTAAATTAGAGTTAAAGACTAAATAAAGCTTTGCTAGGTTTTGCAAATTTAATTGGGTAGCAACCAACTAGGCCAGTTGGAGGAGAAATTGTAACTTGCATTGGAGGTATGAAACAAATAGCATGGAATGTGTTATTTCAGAGGACTTATACCCTTCTCCCATAGCCTTACTGTTTTCAAATCTAAAATATGTGTTCATTGAGTACAGGGATTCCTGTCAGGTTCGCTCATTGCTGTATCTCCAGACTCAAAGAGACCCTTGGCGTAGAGTAAATGCTCAATGTTTATTTGCTGAATAAATGAAATTGTGCATATTAATATTACTGTTATATACTCCTTGAATAGGCTGCTCACACTGCTTACTGAGCAAGTGCTTTTCTGAACTGTGTATACAGATGGACAATCCAGAATTAAATCTTCAAAGAGCAATATGTACAGAGAAGGGGATTGTGTTATCAGTGCAAAAAATGCAGCTGAAAATAAGCATCCTTATGTATATATGTCTCTGACTAACTCTCAGGGTTATTCTGAAGAATTCCCTGTAATTTGCTTACTGTCGCAAAATGTACAAACTGTGCATATTTTGGATGGAGGCACCAGTAGTCTAAATCGTGTCTTTGCGTAAAGAAAAAGGCACCCCTTTTGATGGGATGACTCAATGCATGTCAGGGATCATGGCTTGGCACAAATAGAGAGAGGTCTGGATTTCAATCCCTACTCTACCTCTTGGCCAGGTGTAGCCTGCTGATGTGTGGTCCTATGTGCAGATTGTTTCCAGAAATGCATCAGGTTGCATGCTCACTAGCAGGCATGGGGGAGCCTACACTTCCCAATATTATTGTCTACAAAGTCTTTTCCAATTCAAATGGTGGAAAAAACTATTTCATTGCTTTATTGTTTTAACAGTTCTTGGCTCACTTGTGAACTTGAACTTTTAAACTACATTTTTATGTATTTCTTATTTTTATGACATCTTTTCCTATTAGTTACTCATTTTTATTGAAGAATTACTATTTTCTGACAAATTTGTATGAGTTTCTCTTAAATTGAGGATTATTAATTTTTTTTCCATAAATTTTAAAGTATTTCTCAAGTTTTGTATGATTTTTACTTTTGTTTTTGTAAACTTTATTGGCCTTTTTTCTTTGTGATTTTTCACTTGGTGTTATACCATTTATAATAGATCTATATCTTTAAATATATATCTGTCTTTATCCCATCTAAAATTTAGTGTTTGGTGTCAGGTATCCCTATATAGTTTTGTTTTATTTTTTTAAAATGGTTGGCTAATTATTCTATTACTACCTTTAGAATTTATTGTATTTAGAATATTAGGTCTGATTTTGAGCTAAAATTACTGTGGTATGATGTAAATATCTATTCTTGCACAAAATCTATTCCATTTTAAGTATTTTATCTGTAGAACATACTTAAATAGTTGGAAGGAAAAGTCCACTTTCCACTTCCATTATTACAGTTCTTTTCTATTTTTTCTTAGCTATATTATAATTATTTCTCCAAATTAATTTCAGAATCATTTGATGCTGTCCAAAAAAGTAACACATTAAGACTTTGAGTGGCATTCCATTAAGCATTTAAGTTACTTTGTAACTGACATCTTAGTAATATTCAATCATTCCATCCAGAAAGATGGCACAGCTCTCTTTTCATTGATGTCTAATTTGATGGTTCACATTAAATTGATGTATTTTCCTTTATGTAGATTTCATACATTTCATACAGAAATTATTCCCAGGAATTTTAAATATTTGGATAACCATCAGCTTTGTGATTTTTCCCCACTATAGATGCAAATTTCTTACTGCTCTTACGCAGGAAAAATATCTGTTTTTATAAGTTTATCTTATATATATCTACATTTTTGAGCACTTAGGCATTTTACAACATTTTATAAGTATTTAGTTCTTCTAAATTCTATTTAGCTGCTATTTGTCAAGTTTAATGTGATGTAGAGAAGAAATACTTTTTTCTCATGAGTGGTTCTATCATTGCTGTGCTTTTAGTGAAAAGACGTTTTCAAAATCATAGACTTACTTGAGACTTACATGCACCCCAGTGATATAGAATGATTGAAAAATAATATATTAACTATCTTCTTGTCCATCATCAATTCAACCAATGGGCATCTGAGAGGGAATTATAGTGAAATGTTTCCCCAGAAGAAATTTCCTGGGGCATCTCAGTCCTGTTATACATAACATTGTCAAAGGTCAACACTTGGGTTAAAAAGTATTCAACTTACTTTTTTATTCAGCTACTTGACGGCAAGCATTAAGATCTATTTTGTTCATTTCTGTGTCCCCAGTATGTGAAATAGGACTGGCAAATGGTCATGCTCAACAAATGATGGTTGAATACAGTTGAATAAAAATTTGGAGAAATGTATTTGTTTGCAGGAGAAAAGTAATTTGATCTTGACAAATCCATAGGCTTTGGAGTCAGTCTTTTCCAAAATTACCTAGCAAAAGTTCTTACCATGTTGTTGGTTGCCTAACCAAATCCTTTGTCTCTGTCTGTGGTTCTAAACTGATAAATACTGTTCCACTTGACCATATGCTCAGGTGAAGAGCCAATTAACAGCTCCAATTAACAACCATGTAAATTCCAGTGCCATTTCCAGTAGCTGTTTTAAACATAGGCATGCAATATATATCTGGCCAATGAGACTTAGGAGGAAAACTGCTTGGAACTTTTAAGAATTTTTTTTTTTTTCACTCTAAAAAAGATACATAAGTCAGAGACATGGTTTACTCCCTGGGGACATTCTGCTTGAGTTATGTGTGTCAGGGAGGTTTGAAGTTGGTAGTGCCATCTCATGGCAATGAAGGGACAAGCTTGAGACCAAAGTCAACAGTGCAAGGCTGATGGTGCAAAAAGAGGGGATGATGGATGTCAGTCATTGATGAGCCACCAAAATAAAACCGAAATTTCCCTACCTTGTGACTTACTGTTTTGTGAACGAATGTTTATGCCTGCTTTTATTAGGTTTCCAGTTACCTGCAGTTAGAAGCCCCCCATGAACCAACTGAGATTTAGAAGTGCACATAAACTTAAATAAAATAAATAGCCCCATTCTAATATGTTAATAGTAAAAACCCTTTTAGTCATGTTTTATAGCTTTAAAAAAAAAAACAAATGGCGCTATATGCTTTTTCTTCTTTTTTTAACTTTTTGCTTTAGTAACATATATACAACTCAGAATTTTCCATTTAACTATTTTCAAGTCTTCAATTCAGTTGTATTAATTACATTCACAATATAATCCTACCATCACCAATATCTATTACCCAAACTTTTTCATCACTTCAAATAGAAATTAGGAACCCATTAAGCAATAACTCCCCTCCCTCCAGCACCTGGTAACCTGTAATCTACTATATGTCTCTAGAAGTTGCTTCTTCTGGGTAATTCAGATAAATGAAATCATACAATATTTGTCCTTTTGTGTCTGGCATATTTCACTCAATATGATCTCTTCAAGATTCATCCATGTTGTTGCATGTATCAGAACTTCATTCTTTTTATGACTATATAATATTCCCTTGTGCGTATATACTGCATTTTGTTTATCCATTCATTTATTAATGGACACTTGAGTTGCTTCCAACTTTTAGCTATTGTGAATAATGCTGTTATGGACATTGGTGTATAAAGGTCTGTTCAAGTCCCTGCTTTCAATTCTTTGGGGGTATATACATGGAAATGAGATTGTCATGTCATAACTAATGGTAATTATTAATGATAATAATTTTATTTTTAACTTTTTGAAGCACCAGCAAACTGATTTCCACAGTGAGAATGAGCCTGCAGACATTTAGAGGAAGAATATTCCAGGTGGAGAGAATATAAAGTACAAAGGGCCTGAAGTGAGAGGATACCTGGCAATTTTGAGGAAGAGCAAAGAGGTCAATATAGCTTGAACAGAGTGAGCAAGGGAGAGAGGAGTAGGAGATTAGGTGGGGGTGCGGGTCATACAGGGCTTGTGGGTCATTTTAAATACTTTAGCTTTTATATATCCCCCAGGAAATTATAAGGTTTTGAGCAAAGGAGTGTTGTAATCTAATTATTATTAAGGATTGATTTGGCTACATTGTTAAGACTAGACATAAGGGGAATAAGGGCAAAAGTGGGAAGACTTGATCAGGTGGCTTTTGCAATCCAACTTAATGATGGATTAAGTTGGGGTAATAACAGAAATGAGTGGTCCAAGATTGAGCTCGGGACACAGAGCATTTAGAAGTCAGGGAGGTTGGAGTAGAGAGATCATATATAGACAGCTCTTTCAAGGAATTTTTCTATAAACAGGAGAGTAAAAGTGTGGTAGTTGAAGGGGAAAGTTGATCAAAGACAACCTTTTCTTTAAAGATGAGAGACATAGCATGTTTTTATGCTTACCCAGTGGATGGGGAAAATTTGATAATGTCAGAAAGAGAGTGGAGGATATTTAGAGCATTGTCCTTGAGTAGCAGAATGAGGATAGGATATAGTCTACAAAGGGGAGATCAGCCTTACCTAGAAGCACGAATGGTTAACCCACTCATCCATATAAACAGGAAAGAAGGTGGGGAAGTGGGTAGTTTTGGTGACATGAACTAGCAAAAAGTATCTTCCAATTGATTTCAATTTCTTTCAGGGAAATAGGAAGAAATTCATCAACTGAGGGAGATGATTGGGGAAGTAGGTGTTGAAGGTTTGATGAAAAATAAGTTATGATGTAGTAAACTAGAAAAAAGTGGAGGAGAGGCTGGACTAGGGAAAAATAGTGTGCATGCTGACAGTCTTAAGAACCCACTTGAGATTATTGATCATGAATTTAAAATGAGACATGTATTTTTTTGTAACCTTGTTTAGTTGCTTAAGTAAAAGTAATGATTATGCAATTATTGTTTCCCAGGATTTTAGTTTAGCCTAAATAGAATAATTTCAAGCCCAGGACTTAACTGGCAATGTTTCTTTTGAAAATTCATTGATCGCATTTAATATTATTTCTGCAGGTATACGTGCAAATGTTGGGACCAAAAAAATAATACAATTTAAGAAGCTAAAGTCAGATCTGTGTGATTTTGTGAAGGCAGTAAATCTTGTGATAACACATTCCTTAGAATTCAATAGTCTTTCTGCTCATTGAAATGAAAATGAAAAAAAATGCATCATCAAGGAGGAAAAATTACTTAGTTATTTGGAACCACATCAAGTAAATAAAAGGTTTCTTTGAGGAATACGCATTGGGATTTATCTCTGAAACTATTCACCCTCACTAACACCCAATGATAACCTGCAAGGTTGGTTTTTAAATGTGAACACCTGGAATCTAACAATTCAACACTCAGGGCTATTTCTTAAAGAGTACATGTACTTGAAGGAAATATATGAAAGATATGGGGATTATATTCACATAATACATTATTCCACATTAATATTTTCCAGTGGATAAATTTGACCTGTATTTGTTTCAATTATGTCTTTCATAGTTATTATTTGCAAATAGATATCTCTTATGAGTAGATTTAAATTCCTTAAAGACAATAACCCAGGCTTATATACCTTTGCATCCATTATTTTGCCTTGTCTAGTACTTTTCACTCAGTAAGGTGCTCAATCATTATTTCATTATTCATTATTAAATAATTAAATATCAATTAGTTCGTAAATTCAATTGTTTCACACTTAACTGCTTTATTTGAATAATGCTCCCATCGATACAATGGGTATTCTTAGTGAGACAGGCAAATATTTTTATATTAGGACTTGAAAATCTTCCATTCCCTAACCAGAAATCAATCTCAATGCACAGCAGTGATAATATCTAATTACTAAACCACCAGGGAACCAAAGCTTCCTATTTTAGTGTGAAAGTAAAATAGAGGATGATGTTGAATAAGTTATGTCCTCATTAGCCTTCCAAACATCCTCATGTGTTAGGACTAGAAAAAGTCTTCATCATCTGCTTCCAGGCAGGTTGATAACTAAATTATTTCAGAAGAATTGTTGCCTTCTTAGATTAAAATCTTCAGTGCACTGGGGTTTTATACATCCCAGAGGGAGGGGCCTTTGAGACTCAGCAAAAAGCATGTTTCAAGCAACCTTTGTGCAGAATTTCTGCCCTGATAAGCAGCTTGGACTGCTTGCTGTGGGTTTGGGGTTCAAGCTATGTTCAGGCCGTTCCATTTTTGGGTAGCTTGTTTTTCAGGGATGAGACCTACCGTCTTCCCCAGGCTGAAATGGAAACATGCTGAAACATCTGCAAGCAAAAGAGCAAGGGGAGAAGAGGAGGGGAGTAGGCGAGGGCTGGGAGATGGCTGCTGAGTGTGCCCTTGACTTCCTCGGCAGAGTGAAGAAACATGGGGGGAAGAGAACTTAGTGTGGAAGCAGGGAGACCAATTAGGAGGCTTTTACCACAGACTAGGCAAGAGTTGATGGTAGCTTAGACGGGGGTGGAAGCAATGGCAATGGAGTGGATGTATTCAAGGTCCATTTTGAAGGTAAGTGGATTGGATGGCATGGGTAAGAGAAAACAACAACAACAACAACGAAACTTTAGTGAAAGCCTAAGTAAAAACATAAAAATGTTATCTATAAAATTTTAGAACAATATAGTAAGATAAAAACTAGGGACATGCTCTGGTTGTTGTGTTTATATAATGTCAAGCAATTTGTGTAATGGATCTTTGCAACTACATTTGCAGAATTAATTAATGGTTTCCTTGTTAAAAAAAATCCTTGGTAGCTCCTTCCAGTGATCCAGAAGTATACTTATTTTCCCTGTAAATCATCAGATTCAGGCAGTTGCTGAATCTACCTTAATCTAACTTTGTCCAAATTAAGTAGCTCATTTCCTCTTAACTCAATATTGTACAGCAACTATTAGGTGAACCATATGAAATTGTCATTTGTAGAAGTTAAAAATTTGAATAACAGCAATTGGAAAAAGCTAAGTAATTGTGTGATTTTAGGCCCAAGACCCACGGAGGGTAAGATTATTCCAGATTATATAGGAGAAAAATGGAGTATAATTTACACTACAGAAATTGAGACTGTCAAGATTATTCATGGGGACTAAAAGAAAATGAACAGACATCGAATTAAGTAGGTATTTACAATGTAGAAGATTGAATTGTGTGGAGTAGAAGAGAAAGGGCATTTCAAATGGGAAAAAAGAAAGATGACACAGGTTGGGTTCTCAGGGAAGCAGATGTTGAGGTGGAGTTAGGAGTACAGAAAGTTTATTGGGAGTAACACCCGAGAAAGCAAAAGATAGGAATCAAGATTGTGTGGGGGGGAAGCCATCAAAACTACTAAGCAGACCTGACATAGACTCTAACAACCAGGCCTGACATAATTTGGGTTATTTTTGCTTGTATCTCAAGCCTGGTATCATTCTTGAGAACGTAATAGTTAATGGATACACAGCAAATGTTTTTTGAATAAGTAACTGGATGATTCCAGGCAGATGCTTGCTGCTAAAGGAAAAGTATGGGGATAATCCAGTGCTTCAAGCTGGATCAAAGAAAGCTGGGTTACCAGATAACAAGTGACAGGAAGAAGTAACTGAAATGGAAGGTGGAGGAGTATAGGAAATTTTTACCTTCTTCACCATTTGACCTTGCTCTATTCCAAGAGAATAAATTGACTTTGTGCACAAATACCTTCTCTGTAATTTACTAGTATTATTATCTTGTTTTATTTGCCTGGCTTTTGTGAGCAATATATTTCCACTAATGACATTGTTTGAAGGATTAAATAAGATAAAATATCACATTTTTTATTCTAAGGGGCAAATATTTTGTACACATTTTTGATGAATCTGAAATCAATAGCAGTCTCAGTTGGTCAATGCAGTCCTGATGATGCACAAACTTGTTCCAACCTTGAAACTTGTAGAAGTGCTACTGGCAGCGTGGAAGAAAATCCCAGAGATAGTAGCAGAGTAACCTCGGAACCAAATGGGTGTGGTTGAGTGCATGTGGAGGATGGTGAATCAGATGAGTTTAGTAAACTTCTAGAAATTGGCTAGCTATACAAATATGCAAAGAAGTCAGCACCAAAGGGGTTTTGCTTTTGCTTTCCCCCTAAATAGATTAATTAAAACTGCACCACCAACACTTAATGACACAGATGATATTATATAAAGAAACACAGGCATATGATTCTGATTGAAAAATGAATAGTTAGACTCTGAGAAGAAGTTTTAGGGACATCATAACCAATTTATTTCATTGGTGTTTCCCCTTTATTTGTATAATAGAGAGATGAAAAAATACATACCTTTAAGTAAGCCCATAAGATCTTTCAATAAATGTAAAATAGAAACTCTGGTAAGAACAGTTGACAGTTCAGTTGTCACTTTTTTTCTTTCTCAGTGGTATATAAAATAATGAATCATATAATGAGTGGTGTCTTATATTTGATGAAACATGGTGTGGAAAGTTACTGACACATTGAAGACTCAGAATGTAAGAGAATGAGCTTGATTTTTCAATTATGTGTTACTTCACCAATCTTAAGGAATTTTTGGCATTTCAGTCGTTGAAAACAATGCTTTGAAAGAACGAACACAATGAAAATAAAAGCTATACCAGTTAAATTATTTAATTAATATCATATTGTTCCATTTTACAGTTTTGTGTTTAATGGAAAGAATATCTTCCTTTGCTTACTTACAGTAATATCCAATCAATTTCAAATAATCCTAGGGACAGAGTTAATTAAAATTATGACAACAATTACAAAACAATGAACTGGATTTTCCCCATTGTGTTAAGTACCTTTTCAGTACACCATGACAGTGCTAAGACTATTTAAGTTTTCAGGAACTATTGAATATAAACTTTAATTTGTCTGTAGAATGTCAAAGAGACTAATTTAGGGGCTGAATTAACGAAAACCAGTTGTTTGGCCATTTCAACCAGAGCTTTAAAGGCAGGTGTGATTTGTGGTGTTGCAGTGGTCAAAAGGATGGCAGAAGGTGAAAGACGTGATCATTGGTTGAGCTACCCGTAGGTGAGATAAGGAGCTGCAGTCTCTTCAAGAACTGGTTTTATCATTCCAGTCCTCATTCTGTTACATAGGCTTTCCTGTTCTTGGTTATTGGCCTAATCCCTCATTTACCCCCTCTCCCTTTCTTTAAGACAGTTTAATTCATATCCCATTCATTGTAAGTTAATCAGATTGGTCACTAGGCTCATATCAAATGAAAATTTCTATAATATTGAATTTCTTAACTGTTTATGAAAATGAAAAGTCTTACTGACAATTTTCATGACAATAAGAAAGTGTTTATGGCAAATTGCCTAGTGGAACAAATTACATCAATCCATCTAATTTCTATTATATTTATTATAATTTTATTTTTAGAAGTCACTTATTATGTGAAAATGTTCAGCACTGATATGAGCTCTTATACTGTTATAACTATTCCCACAAGGCTCATTCATTTCTCAGCTGATGCTCACAGGACCAGGCCTGTTGACTCAGTTGCCAGCACACCACTTGCCAAACATCTCTCTCTGCCTAGATGATCTCTCTTCTCTTTGTTTCTTTTATGTAGGCTGGATTCTACTCATAGTGGGAATAATATTGAATATGGTAGAAACAGTGGTGCATAGAAGTTTTGAAACAGGGCAGTGTATATACACTGCACCAAAAAACCCTGAGTACTTCTACAATGGGGAGAAAGCTGAGTGGCCCGTAGTTCCTTGAGTGCAGCTTTAGGAGACCAGGCTGGCTAATGGAAATGCCTTGATGTAGGAGGTCAAATAAAAAAAGTATGTGGATGAAATATGTTTTTAACTTCCAGAAAGTATGCTGCATAAACTAATTCTAGTTAAATGCTTGCTAACAAGGAACTGAATATGAGATTCAAGCATTAATACAAGATTCCAGAATTTCTATCTTTAATGTATATGCATATGTAGATTTAAAAATACATATTATATTTCTTTTTTCCTTTATTACTAGAAGACTTCAGACACATATCCAAAAAATAAATAATCATAGAAATTTAGAATTGAAGAGAACCAATGTTCCTTTCAACTATGCCATTTTGGAAACTGAAATTCAGCAGATTAAGTGACATCAGCCAAGGTCATGCTGCTATCGGATGGCAGAGTCGGCACCAGAAACCCACCCCTGAACAAACAGTTCAGTGCCTGTCCTCACAGTTCACTGGTCTGCTCCTGATTATGTCCTTCCTATTATTAATGGATTAACAGCTGAGCACCACTTCAAGAATTAAAAGTCTATTTGGTGGGATAAAATAATATTGAAGTGATCAATTTCTTTTCCTCTGTAGTCGATGAAAATGATTTCTAGATTTTTTTCCCCTAAAGTTTCCCTTCAGCATCAACTAGAACTGCAAAAATATTCAAAAAAGTGAAAGAATATTTCTCATCCCAGAGATTCCTAATACTTCCAGGTGTTTTTACTATGTGGGGGGAAAATGCCCTCTGGTTCTGTGCTAATGTCTGGAAAAGATGTTAACTAAACACCCTTTTCATTCCACAGCTCTGGCCCGGCTGAATAGTTCCTCTTTTTCTTGGAAATGTAAACTTATTTTTATTGCTGCTTAGGAACATGTAGCCTTCCTGAATGCCTTGGTGTACCTTCTTCTATTTGAAAACTTGCAAGGCACCTTTAGTTGAAAATATTACCTGAGTGTTGACTGAAACTGAGATTGTATTTTTACTTCAAAATTGATTCCAAGTGATTGTAACAACTAGATTCAGTGCTACATGTATATGGAGGTTTTGGTAAGTTCTGTTGATTATCTGACCCTAGATTAGCCTTATTGGGTTTTCATGAGAAATATAAATCATTTTATTACTGTTTTTTATATTTTAGTTACCTAAATTCATCTCAATACTGTTTGTTAGTTCTTTCTTTATATTAAGCTTGAAATATACTCCTTTTGTTCAAATTGATGAACTGATTCAAGGTGTAACAAACATAAAAATGTCATCCATTCATTTATTCATTCATTCTTTTTTCCAGCCAATGTTTGTTGAGATCCTATTCTGTGTCAGGAACTATTTTAGGCACTGGAATCACATCAAAGAACAAGTGAGAACAGGTATCTACCCTCACAGAACTTACATTTAAATGTGGAGTGGTCGATTATTCATAAGTAAATAACTAAATGGAAGAAGTAATTTTAGATCCTGATAAATGTTACAATATAAAACAAGATAATGGATTAAAGAGTACTTGGGGATGGGAGTGGGGAGTGGCTTTAGACTGCGTGGTCAGGGAAGGCTTCTCTGAGGAGGTGACATTCTGGGAGAAACCAGTCAGGCCAGAATCTGTGGGAAGAGGGATCATGGCAAAGGAAGCCCGGATGCTCAGACCCTGCATTGGGAGCAGGCTAGAAATAGAAAGACCAATCGTTGGAGAATAGTAAGTGAGAGGTAGAGTGATGTGCGATGAGGTTAGAGAGCAGAAGTAATCCAGATCTTACTGGCCTTTGTGGCACTTGAGATATAAGTAATCAACAGGAATTTGTGGAGATAAGGAATAGTAGGAAGAAAGATGAGTGAGAAGAAGAAGTGAGGCAGGGAGAAAGGGAAACCTGTAAATAAACATACCTTAATTTTGCAGAGAAGCTACAAGGTAATAACTAGAAGTGAATTGCCTTTTCTAAGGATAGTCATAGCCAGAGCATAGTGTATTTAGGCTGGAGGAGATGTTGGTATTATAATAGGTGGGGGGGTGAGGGGTAGGGTTGGAAAACAGAAACAATTTCACAAAAAGGGATATATACATGTGAAACGACTATTACCTGTAGTATATTGTATTTATGGTGATTTATTTTGAATTGCTTTAGTATGTGTTGTGTATGTGTGTGACTATATCAATCCTTACTGTTATAATTTAGAGGTGCTCTATTAGTATAATGAATAGAAGTTGTCTGTAATTGGTGGTATTTGTGGTGTTTAAGATACGCGATTGGCTGGCAGCAATACTTCTCCATGAATAAAGTATAAAAGCCAGCTAGCCCAGCAGTTAGGCCAGCCTTGAGGTACCTGAGGCCTTGAGTCCACAGGTCCCGGCTCTCATCACTGAACAGAAGTTTTGGCAATCTTGTGGGAGGTAAGAATGCCTCTGAATCTGTTGCAGGGGATTCATAGCGAAGCTTATACCCAAAGCTCAGGCTTGTGTACCTGAAGGCAGAGAGAAATAGAGTAAGAGAATACTTTTCCAAATAGACAGACTGTGTGACCATTCTTGTGTGCTTTGCCTACACTTTTGGCTATATCAGGTCTGAGGCTTGCTTTCATTGTGACAAGGCACTTGGCAGTGGGTTTGCAGAACACAGACTCACAGCCTTCCCTTTTCCCTTTGTTTGAGACCATCAGATGCTGTTGATATCATCAAAACATGACCAAATTGTTTTGAGTTGGTCAGCCAAGCCATTGTTAAAACACAGAGAGAAGGAGTATGTATGATTATTTAAGGTCTTCTCCGAGGCTGGAGAAATCTTATCCACACCCACTTTTGGATAGACAATGAGAACTGCTGTCATTTTCATTGACATATACACTCCTATGACTTCAGACTAGTTCTTGGAGAAGGCCAGAAAGATGCCACATGTCATATTATCCTAAAGAATTAGATTACAGGAAGTAACATAATAAATCTTAATATATTGCCATATCAGCACCAAAAGTCACAATTTAACATACCCCTAAAATTTGGCATTGTGCTGCAAAGTAAAAGAAAAGGGACGTTAATTCTAAAGTCAACATTAGAGAAAGCATTTAGCCTAGAATTTTGATCTATGATAATGAATAGAAACACATGACTGCAGAAGTGAAGAAACAGAGAAGGGATTTAGAAATCTAGATTTATAATGATTGCCTATCAAAATCTTGAAGAAATTTACCACCTTATGCATAACTATCAGATGCTATAAAATGAGAATGTTTGCACAGTGAATCCATTAGTTGATGCATACTGATGAGAGACTGCTAGGTGGTTTAGAAAGAAGATTCAGCCTAGAGCAAAGGCAGGGATAGGGCACTGCTCCCATGCAATGCGGACATTAGTGAATTGAAACGACCTGACTTAAGAAGTGCTTTGTTGCTGATCACACTGTGGCCTTGGGGCACATATTATTCAGTGTTTTG
Source organism: Cabassous unicinctus (assembly GCA_029593785.1). Lineage (NCBI taxonomy): Eukaryota > Metazoa > Chordata > Mammalia > Cingulata > Chlamyphoridae > Cabassous > Cabassous unicinctus. The sequence goes on from JAQZBX010002688.1 coordinate 69,265, forward strand.
TAAATGTTTTTAATGAACAGGGTCCTTGCAAATCGCTAAAAAGTCAAATGGCATACAACATATAAGCCAAATGGTGCTTATGTTGAATCTCCTATCTTATGCCTCTGAATTCCAGTGTGACTTCCCTGAGGCAAAAGCTTGCAACTCTTGAAGCTATTTTTTCTGGCACTTACCTTCATGTTTCTAAATATGCATTTGTACTGCTTATAATCAATTTATGGCAGGGGAGGATACAATTCTCTTACATTACCAACCCACTACCCCTATGCCCCAAGTTCCCAGTTCATGCATATTACAAATTTTAGCTAAATCATATTAAGAATATATAATTATTATGGCAATGTAAATATTATTAACTATTAGCCCAAGATGTACACTATGATCATAGTTCTTCAACTTTTTGTGTTTTCTAGATTTTTTTCCCCATGTGCTTGGTTTTCTATACATATGGCTAAGTTTTCCTATGATCCCTTCTAGGCCAAATTTGTCTGGTCAAATCTGCTAGGTCCATTTTTCCCTCAAGAGCTGCCTTCTAAGGCCTTCCTTCTTTTATAGCAATCAGGTCTGGTTGTTCTGCATCATAGCTCTTACCTTTGGCCTTCCTCTTAGCTTTTTCCTTTGGTTGTATTTTTACCTCTTTCCTAAATTGTATCCTGTGTCCTGGATCCTATATTTTCTTTTTCTTGGTTTTGACCTCATAATGGTAAACCACATCTTTTATTAACTTCCCGAG
>JAQZBX010002689.1:0-46248 GCA_029593785.1 Cabassous unicinctus
AGAGCTGGCCCAAGCGGAGTGCTGGCCTGCGCAGGGGTGCTGGCGCAGCAAGATGATGCAACAAAAAGAGACACAGAGGAGAGACAATAAGAGACGCAGCAGACCAGGGAGCTGAGGTGGCACAAGAGATTGAGTGCCTCTCTCCTACTCTGGAAGGTCCCAGGATAGGTTCCAGTGCTGCCTAAAGAGAAGACAAGCAGACACAGAAGAACACACAGAGAGCAGACAGCGAGCACAAAAACAACGGAGGAAGTGGGGAATAAATAAATCTTTAAAAAACAAAACAAAAAAACAAACAAAAAACCTGTACCTATTTCTCTTCCAACTTCGATTAAGCTGGAAGGCTAACTTTTAATCTCTTTTAATGAGCATGGAGAACATTTGAAAGTCATGTAGAATTTGATGATTATTAAATCTTCTCATCCAACATAGTGTACTTTATTTCATGAGAAAGTAATTCCCTTTCCCACCAACCCTATGCCAATCTCTCACACTCTGCCTCCTGTTTGGTAGGCCATGGTTCTGGGTCCAATATTAGATATATCTATAATTAAGAGTCAAAACTAAATAAAACGAGCGGTTTCCTAAACTTTTATCTTCTCCAGCTGCTAACTATGGATGATATAACTCAGCATGGTGATAAATAACTGAAACCTGGTAAAACAATTGGGGGAATTCAGATGTGCAGGCATGAAAATGTATGGAACAAAGTCGGGTCCCTGGCTATGAGACAGTCTTAGGCCTGTACACTAAGTCTTTGCTGTATTTTTTGGACTCTATTTGACTTTGCAGAGGTGCAGCAAGTGTAATTATAGTATTCATGTGTAATACACCCAGGTTCACTTGTTACTGTTTGTATTCCACTTTAACCCCCACCCCCATGTACACGTCTTGGTTGATGTTAACGAAATATTTACTTTGGGGTATATGAAACATTACCATTATTGTAAGAGTCAAGGCAATTCAGAAGGTATATTCAAAGAAATGTTGCTTCTGCCCTCAGCCCTAGTCCTGTCCATTTCCATCCCCCTATCTTTTCTACCCTAATTCCCCCCTATTCCTCGCAGGCAACAGTCTTGGTAGTTTCTGATTTATCTTTCCTGCATTCCTCTGGCACAAATGAGAAGTTACATGTATGTTTTCTTATATACCCTTCATTCTTACAGGAAGCTACATGTATGTTTTCTTATTTACCCTTCATTCTTATTATATACAAGCTTTTGCATTTGGCTTTTTTCATTTAGCAATTTACCCTGTAGATCAGTCCACTCTAGCTTATAGATATTTCCTCATTCTTTTTTTACATCAGCATAATATTCCATTGTGTAGCTGTATCATAGTTTATCTAACTAGTCTCCTATAAATGGACATTTAAGTTGTTTCCAATATTTTCAGTTACAAGCAATACTGCAATGAATAGCCATGTCAATATGTATTTTTGTATTGTTGGAAGTAGATTGGAAGTATATCTTCAGGTTTCTAGAAGTCAGATTACTGGTTTAAAAGGTAAGTGCATATGTAGTTTTGTAAGGTATTGCCACACCCTCTTCCAGAAGAGTATTACCAGTACTCTGTATGAGAGTGCCTGTTTCCCCTCAGCCTTGTCAAAGGAAAGCGTGGTCATACTTTTTAATTTTTGCCAATTTGATAGCTGAGAAATGAAACCTCCCCAAATTCTGGCTTCCATCTCCTCAACTCAGCAAGACTGCCAAGGTGAATTCTGTTTAGTACACCCTCCACTGTAGATTAAAAATTGACTTCAAGCAGTAAGTGGAGGCAAAAATAAGGTTCACTGCATTTATTTCATTTTTCTTGGGGATCATAGTCCTGAGTTACTTATTGTGGCAGTTTGATATTATTTATGAATTTCAAAAAAAGATATTGATTATGTTTGTAAACTGGTCTGTTTCTCTGGGCATGATACCCTTTGACTGATTTAAATTCAAAGGCTTTAAGTTTACTTAATTAAATCAAGATTGGGGCTTTGATTCAACTACATCATTAGGGCATGCAGGGTTGAGTCACCATCCCCTAGGTGGGCTATATAAATGGCAGATCAATCAAGAACACAGAAGTAGATACACAGAGAAGATACACAGAGGAAGAGAGACAGCTCCACAGACAAGGCAGAGGCCCTGGGAAGAGAGATGAGCCATTCGCCTGATAGTTTACAACTGGCCTTATGAAGAGAACAGAGCAGCTGAGCCCAGAAAGAAAAAAGCCCCTGGAAGAATGAGCCCTATGCCAGCCCACAGCTGAGATTGGAAGAAGCTGGATCTATGGAGCCTTAAGAAGGAAGAGGAAGGCTGAACCCTCACAGACGTTGTCTGCCATCTTTCTTCAACACGTGGCAGCATAGTTTGGTAAGGAAGTAACCTTGAGTTGGACTCTTTAGGGCCTTGTACCTGTAAGCTTTTATCCCAAATAAATAGCCTTTATAAAAGCCAACAGATTTCTGGTACTTTGCATCAGCACCCCTTTGGCTGACTAAAACACCTGTCATCCATTATCTACACACTATTGTTTCATATGTTCTGTGCAGTTTCATCATTTTTAAGGCAAAAGCATAAATCCAGTCCTGTTATTCTATTATAGGAGGAAGGGGAAGTTGGTCCCATATTCATTTGATAAGAGTTCTAGAAAGAAAGGAAATAGTCAAAGATTATCAAAGTAATAGGAAAAAAATTTAATGCTGAAAAGACACATAGCTTTAGAATGAAACGGCATAGAGAGTTTTATGCAGAGTGAATGAAACAAAATCCACCTGATAAAAATTCTTAATTTTAAGAATGAAGAAAAAATGTAGAGAGCTTCTATAGAGAAGAATCTAAAAGAGAAAGTGCAGCTTTCTCTACAAAAAAAAGTGAAGCTGAGTAGTAACAGACTTCTCATTGACAGAATGCTAGAAGACAATGGAACAAAGTTTTAAAGACCTGAAAGAATTTGATTTTGAACCTGAATATGGGAATAGAATAGACTATGAGTCAGATTAAAAATATAAGAGAATGCTATGAACAGCTTAATAGCAACAGATTTGAAAATAAACTTGAAATGAGTGATTTTCTTGGAAAATATAAACTATTAAAATTGACTCAAGAAGATAGAGAAATTGAGTAGACTTATATTCATAGGAGACATTGAAAACTAATTTAAATATCTACCAAGTAAAAAGGCACAAGACACAGAAGTATCTATAGGATGGTTTTACTGAACTTCAAGGAATGGGTAGAAAAGCATGGAAAGCTCTCTAACTCATTCAAAGAGGTTAGTGAACCCTGTTACCAAGACCAGAGAAGGATAGGGTACCAGTGATAATCCAGTCAGGAAACAGAAACTATTCCAGTTATTGAACAAAATAATAGAAATAATAATTACCTGAATATGGAGATGTTAACCAGGTAACTGAAAGGGTAGAATGAGAACTCTAAAGTATCACAATCATAGCAGCTGCAGAAATCAGCTTCTACCTCTAGGCTGAAGGATAAAGGGAAGGAGTTGGAATTATTAAAATAGGGAAGTTTGGAGGAGGGGCCCCATGAAGCTGAAACTCAGATCCCTGAAGAGGGGACGCTGCCTGGCCAGTGCTGGTGTCTCTGAGTGGGGAGCCTGATGAGGCTGTTTCTGCAAGAGCTGGAAAACTCGCCAACGAGATTCAGCTGTTGCTATGGGAAGGCACTGCTGCTGCCAGGGTGAAGAAGTGTTGCTGGGATATTGCACACAGAAAAAGGCAACAGAAAGATCACAGCAAGCAGACAGGAAGAGAAGAAGAGAAGAGCAACTCTCTTCTTCCTCTTCTAGCTTTGTAGTCTCCTTGGTTAGGCAGAGCCGAAAGAGAAGCCAGCTGGCAAAGCAGAAATGTGCTTTGCAGAGTTCCAGCTCTAGCATCACAAATCAAAGTAGAGAAGGGTGGGTTTCGAGCTGAGAGACAATGACTTAATAACTGGCAAAGAGAGTGCATGCAAAGGAAAATTTATGACCATCCCATTAAATAAAACATTAACAAATTGAATCCAGCAGTGTTAAAAATATTACAGCAAAGTAGAATTTATTCCAGGAATACAAGGATGTGTCAACATTTGGAAAGCTATTTATGTGTTTCAGTACATTAATAGATGGAAATAGATATTGGAAAAGTATTTGGTGAAATTCAATGCCTGTTCTTTTTTTTTTCATATTAAACAAAATATTTATTCATATTGCCTTTGTTTTAGACATCTACTTTATGATTATCCAATGGCAATTATTTCAGTACTTCTCAGACTCCTGAAAATTTCAAATCCAAGAAACTCCTTTGCAGATCATGTTTTCAAAACCATCACCAGCGGCATCCTTAAGTGGCCTCCGTACTCCCAAATGTTATTAAGCTACCAGCAGCCTGTGCTTCAAGTATCCCTCCGCCTCCTGCAAAGTTGGTGATACTCATTCAATTTCCGCCAAGCTCCTCGCAAGTCTCAGGAAGGCCACTCCCCTGCCGGGGGCAAGCATGGCCAGCCACGCAGCCGCGGTGACCAGAGCCGGCTTCCATTCTCAACCCTTCAGAGGAACATATTATCGCTGGATCGCGGCTGGTAGGAAAGCCTGTTCTTTACAAAACCTCTTAGCAAAACGAGAGTTAGGAAAAAATCATTATACTTAACGGTGAAACACCAGAAAATTTCCTTTGAATGTCAGAAGCAAGACAAGGATGCCTATTGTCACTGCTACTATTCAACATTATACTAGAGGGCTTAAAAATACAATTTAACAAGAAAAAGAAAGAAGAATAAATATTTGAGGAGCAGAGATAATATTGTCATTTTTTTTGGCAAAAGTGTGGGCTCTATTTTTAAAATTCCAAGAAAAAGAGCTGAAAACTAGTGAGACTAATATGAAAATTCAGGACACATAATGATCAATATAGAAACCATAACTTTCCTGTGTTAGAGAATGTCCAATTAAGAAATATAGGGAAGCTGATGTGGCTCAAGTGATTGAGCTCCCACCTAACACACGGGAGGTCCATGGTTTGGTTCCCGGTGCCTCCTAAAGAAGACAGCGAGCTGGCGTGACGGGCAGGCATGGCAAGCTGACACAAGATGACACAACAGGAAGAACATAATGAGAGACACAACAAAGCAGGGAGCAGAGGTTCCTGGTGCCTCCTAAAGGAGACAGCGAGCTGACATGATGGGCAGACGTGGCAGGCTGACACAACAAGGTGATGCAACAAGAAACAGAAGAAGAAAAAACCTAATGAGAGACACAACACAGCAGGGAGCGGGGGTGGCTCAAGCGATTAGGCACCTCCCTCCCACATCGGTGGTCCCGGGTTCAGTTCCCAGTGCCTCCTAAAGAAACAAGGAAGACGAACAGACACATCAAGTGCAAACAATGAGAGGGTGGGGAGAAATTAATAAAAATAAATCTTTAAAAAAAAAAAGAAACATAAGATTCCTCTTCATGTTAGCAATAAAAACTATTAAATATATAAGAATAAACTTAACAAGAAATGTACAGACAGCTTTTCTAAAGGACTTAAAAGAAGTTCCGAATGAATAGATATGAATCGGAAGATTTCTCTTATCAATTTATAAAGGAATCTATAAAGTAATTGAGGAAGAATTGATGTTTTTGATAAATATTTTGATAAATATCAAATTCTTCCCCAATTACTTTATAAATTCTATCTGATGCCAACAATAATTACAGATGAAATTTTTAAGGAAAACTCCCATAAACTGACTGCAAAGTTCATTTGATTGAAAAAAATGGACTAGAATAAAGATATTTTAAGAAAGAAGATTGATGGGGCCCTTGCCTTCCCAGATATCAAAACAACTTATAAGGCAATATTAGTTAAAACAATGTGATACTTAGGTGGAAATAGATAAATTGACCAATGACACAGAAGACAGTTTAGAAACAGAGCTATACATTTCTGGCATTTAATCTTTGATAAAGATGTAATTTCAATAAAGGTTTGGAAAAAAGTGATTATTGGCTATTAGGAAATAAAGTTCAATCATAATCTAACACCAAGGTTTTGATTAAAAGCATATATTTACCTAAGAAAGTATTAGGAAAAAATACAGGCTAATTTTATTTAAATCTTGAAATGAGAAAGACTTTCCTAAGCAACACATAAAAACAGAAGCAATAAGGAGAAAAAATGGACAGACTTCACTGCCTAAAAATGGGAAAGTTTTGCCCAGAGAAAGACACTATAAGTAAAGCTAAGAAATACATGATTGCTTGGGAGAATATTTTAACAGGTATTTAACCCTGACAACCTTTTCCAATATTAAAAACATTCCCTCAATGTATTGATTTAGAACTCTTAGTTATTTGTCAACAATGTTACATGAGCTGGGCACTGTACTAGTTCTTTGCAGATGTGATTTAGTGCTCAAAACAACCCTGACAGGTTATTGTTATTTCCAACTGGCAGATGGAAAACTGAGACTCAGAAAGTCTAAGCAGTTTCCATAATTTCTCACAATTTACAAGTGGTGGAGCCAGAATTCAATACCAAATCTGTCTGAATTCAGCACTCTTTACCATGCCTTTTTCTCTTCTTTGTGCTAAATTAGTTTACCTTGAACATTAAATTGAGCTATTATCTCACCTCATCTATGCTATGGTCCAGCAGAATATTATGCCCTTAAACCATAGTGTGGCAGTTTGATATTATTGATGTATTCCAAAAAGAAATACTGATTATGTTTGTCAACTGGTCTGTTCCTCTGGGTTAGTGATACCCTTAGATTGTACTGAACTCAGAGGTTTCACTTTTACATGATTAAATTTTGACCAGGGCTTTGATTGGGCCACGTCAGTAGAACATTGAGTCCCCGTCCCCTTGGTATGCAGGGACTCATAGAGAAAATGACATGGCAGAGGAGAAAGTTAGAGTTTTGATCCTGGAGCCCTGGCAAGTGAATACACAGAGAAGCAGATACGTGAGGAAGGAGAGAAGGCTCCATTAAACAAGGCAGAGGCCCCGGGAAGAGAGACAAGCCATTTGCCTGACTGTTTACAGCTGGCCTTCTGGAGAGAGCAGAGCAGCTGAGCCCTGAGAGAAACAAGCTCCTGGAGAAAGACGAGAATTATCCCAGCCTACAGCTGATATCGGAACCATGGACCTTAAGAGGAAGAGGAAGCCTGAACCTTTGACGATGTCGCAGCCATCTTGCTGCAACACATGGCAACAGACTTTGGTGAGGGAAGTAACTTGTGCTTTATGGCCTGGTAACTGTAAGCTTCTACCCCAAATAAATACCCTTTATAAAAGCCAACAGAGTTCTGGTATTTTGCATCAGCACCTCTTTGGCTGACTAATACACTCCAATAGCACAATGAAAGGATACATGCATTATATGAATAGTGTAATGCCAGTGAGTCTACAAATATTTATTCTGAGTGAAGGGATAAACTTAGGCAAGTCCATTCATGATTAAACACTTGCAAAAACAGTCGCTAGAGAGAAATTTGAAGTCGGCCAGCTCGTTAATTCGGTGTGTGGTGGTGTCAAAATTATTCATCAGCCTAGCTTCATGCTGACAAGCAATTAATTATTTCTCCAGGGCCAAGTGAATTTCATGACCCAAACCCATAGGAAACTCTGAACTATGGAATTTGAAGATGTTCACTGTATCTGTCAATGGATGAATCTAAACTAATATTGATTGGGATAATGCGGTGAAAAAAGAATGAGGAGCTCAGAATTTTAAAAAAACCTTTAGTTATAAACCTTTGAATTGTGTTTTCCTCCTTATCTTATGCCTAATGTTTGAATAGATTTGCAAATAAAGAGCTAAACTGACAGTTTTGACTAACATTTCTTTTTATTTTCTTTCCCTGTGGTGCTGATAGATTATCACGACTGTCCTCCTTTTATATAAGAGATTATTAACATCTCCTAAACTAGTCCTTCTCAGACGCCTTGGCAAAGTCCTCTCTCCTCTGTCTGCCCTTATATCTAACACTGGCATTTCTCAGAATTCTATCCAAGGCCTTCTTTGCTGGTCTCTTTTGGCTGGTCCCATATACTCCTATGGCTCCAATTACCCAGGAATGTGCAGATGCTGTCTGAGTTATTTAAGGAGACTTTGGCTGCAAACATCAGAGTACCTAATAATAACCAAACAATAATGATGCCTAATTACCTCACCTAACAAGAAATCTGGAGATAGTCTGTTTCAGCCTTGTCCAGGGGCTCAGAGATGTCATCAGGTCCTACCGTTCTACCTCTCAGCTCTGCCATTCTCAGAGCCTCCTCATAGTTTTAAGGTGGTGGCTAAAACTCCAAACCTCAGGTTCTCACCTAATACATTTAACGTGGGATGAAAGTGGGCTTTGAAGGCAGAAGAGAGCATTCTCTTCATGCTGCTCTCTGTTTTATCAGGGAGGAATACATTTCCTTGAAGTTCCCCAGTAAACTTCGCCCTCCATCTCATTGGTTAGAAATGGGTCAGGTGTGCAACCTCAACCAGTGACAAAGAGAAATGGGCTAAGTGTGGTTGGCTTCACCAGTTTTAATTCATCCCCTAGGTGAATAGACTTACATCACTGCCTGAGCAAAACTGGAGTTAGTAAGGAAGAGGGGAGGAATGTTGTTGGCTTCTCAATCAGTAGTGCCAACTATAACACTCAAACATTAAAGACTCCAAACCAGATCTACTTTATGAGGTTTAGACCATTTATGTAAATAACTATAAAATATTGAAGGCTCCTCAGTATCCATGAACTCATTGTCTCCCCTGCCTGTCCTCTGCCTAAATCTCTGTGCTCTGTCTACCACACACAAATGCCTCCTTCTGCTTTAATGAAATGAATGGTATTGTCATTCACCAGTTGCCCAAAACAGAAACCTAGGTGTAATCCTTAACATTGTCTCTCCTCAACCTTCACATTGAGTCAATAACAAATTCCCATTTATTGTAGCTTTTAAATATCTCTCAGAACTTTGTACTTCTCTTAATCTTTCCTTCCACAGAAGCAAGTCAATGGGTCAGGTTAAACAATGGGAATTTATTCCCTCATGGTTTGAGGCTGGGAAAAAGTCTAAATCAAGGCATCATCTGGGCTATGTTTTCTCCCCGAAGACTGGCATTCTGGGGCTGGCTGCTGGAAATCCTTGGTTCTTAGCTTGTCACATGGCAAGGCATGTGGCATCTCCTAGTCTCTCCCTTCTGTTCTGGGTTCTGTTGATGTTTAGCTTCTGACTGCTCCCTCTGTGACTTTCTCTCTCTGTCTGTCTGAATTTCATTCTGCTTATAAAGGACTTCAGTAATAAGATTAAGACCCATCCTGATTGAGGTGAGCCACATCTTAACTGAAGTAACCTGAACAAAAATTCCTACTTACAATGGGGTCACAACCACAGGAATAGATTAGCTTTAGAACATGTTTTACTGGGGTGCATACAAGCTTCAAACCACCACAGGAAATAAGGTATAGGAGGACAGAAAGCAATACATGTCAGTGTGTTGCCAAGGTTAGGCATACCTTGTCAAGAAAACACAACTGGCTATTAGCTCATGTGGATTATTTCCTAAGTGGTTCTGCTTCTCAGAACACTCCACTATGGAAGAGGAAGGGCTAGCAATTTATTGGCAAGCTTATTTCCATCTTCTGCCTCATTGATGAAGCCTGCCCTACAGGGCATTGAGTCTCCTTCACTTGCAGGTTGTATTGCCCAGCCCCTTTGGGCAATCATTGGCTGGGAAAACCAGAGACTCCACGGGATTCGGTCAGGTTGGACCTGCACGTTGGCTCTGCTGCAGCTCCCATGAAGCTGGCGCAGAGGAGTCCATGCCTAAGCCCAGTCTTCATCCCTGGGGAAGCTGAGAAAATTGGAGATGTTAGCATATGAGGCTATGGTGGCAGCAGCTGGGATGTGAGCCATCTCTGGAACTGCTCCAGCCTGAGAAGAAAGGCAAGTGGCCAAGGCTGGAGGGTGTATGAGGAAGAGTGGTCTGGAACAGTACAGAAACAGGGCTTGTTTTGTAAACTAAGGATCACATGCCACATGAGAAATTGGTGAAAAGTTCTTCAAAGTACTTAAAGACTGATGAAAATACATGTGATAGAATTCTTTCAGATACTTCTGATATTTTTCTGGATACTTCTGAATGTCTTTTCTGCTTTTTCAAACTTTGATCACTTTCTTTTTTCTTCTACCAATTCCTCTGACATAAAAGCCAAATTTGATTTTCCCAGAATTAAAACATTTAAATTTTAATTTTTATTTACTTCTACATGGACTGAAGACCTATATTTGAAAAGTAAAACTTTAAATTTATTATAATAAAATATAGGAGAATTTTTTTTATAATTTAGGGTAGGAAAATATTTATTAATCAGAAAACAAAATCAGTGCATAGAGAAAGTTTTGATATTAAAATGTTTAAATTCTGTACATGAAAGTTAAAAGTCATACTAGAGACTGGAAGAAGATTTTTGCAATGTGTATAACTAGAAAATGTTTAAGATCCAAAATATATAAAGAATGGCTACAGAGCAATAAAAAAGTCCAACAACCAGATAATAAAATTGGCAAAGAATATCAAGAGGAAATTTGCAGAATAGGAAAATTGAATGGCAAATAAACCTAACCAGTAATCAGAGAAATACAAATTAAAATGATGATGAGATACCTTTTCACACCCATTAGAAAGGCAAAAATGAAAAACGCCTGACAATATCATATGCTAGTGAAGATACAGAAACATGAAGAATAAATTGGAGAGCAAATTAGCAATATCTAATAAAGTTGAAAATGTATGTACACTACAATACTGCAATTTCATTTCTAGGCACATATCCTAGAAAACACTCAAACCTGTGCACCTGGAGACAGACTGAGAATGTTCATTGCACCATTGTTTGAAGTTGTGTGAAAAACAAAACAAAACAAAGCAAATGTTCATCAATGAGAGAACAGATATGTTGCAAAGAATTATAAAATGGAATTAAAACAAATGTTCTAGAATCCATTGCTGAATTAAAAAAAACAAGTTGCAGATTATATATATAATATATTTGACGTTTGAAACTCACAGAAGAGTATTATACATGATTATGGTTAGTTATATTCAGCAAAAGTATAAAAATATGCAGGGGAATGAAAATACATCAATCTAGTTATAATGGCTACTTTAAGGGAGGAAGGAAGAATAATGGAATCATGGAGGGGAATATAGGGCTCAACTATAAGAAAGGGTTTTTAAGATATATGTAAGGTATGTATATAAAGCTTCCCTTGTCACGAAAAGAGGTTATATATATATAGATAGATCCTCTATGCTTTTCTGTATTTTGAAGACTTCGTACTAAAAACATTTCAAAAAGAAACAAAAAAAGAAAGAAATCAGAATTATAAATGTAATGAAATTTAAATTGAAAATTTAAATTTAACTTTAAGTGTAAACTAAAATTAAATTCAGAAGCATACAATTTGAATTAGAATTGGTTGAAAAAATCCTATCACATATAAAATGCTAAACTTTTTATTTATTGTAAAAGGCAATGGAGTTCTGTTGACTTGTTTACAGTGGGCAGAATGATTTTACATGAAAGAAGAAAATAAAAAATGCAGTGGAAAGGAAATGAGCAGGGCCTACTTACTCTAATGGATTATCTGATTAGAATGCCTGTCACAGTATCCACTGATGCTGCTGATTTTGCCAATATCTGTGTAAGGTGGTATATTAGGATATCATTTTTTTGCATCGTCCAAGTATTCTTTTTTAAAAAATATATAATAAACTTTATTTTTAAAGAAGTTTTAGATTACAGAAATATTACATTGAAAGTATAAGAGATTCCTATATACTCCACCCCCTCCCCCTCCCACATCTTCCCATATTAATAACATCTTACAATAGTGTGGTACATTTGTTGCAATTGATGAATAAATATTGAAGCATTGCTACTAACCAAGGTCTATGGTTTACATTGTGGTTTACACTTAATCTCAATGCCCTAAAAATGCCCCATGTTCCTCCTATTATTCCCTCCCCCTCCCCTCAGAACCTCTGGAAACCACTGTCTTTATATCATTGTTGTATGTTCTTTCATTACTACTATAGTAATAAGTTTACTTTTCCTTGGTTGCATTTCCACTCCCCCACCCCGCCATGTTTGTTCATTCCTCAACCTTGAGGATTTGGGGATGGTGATGCCTGCTCTGCCTCATATTGAGGTGGGCTTAGATCTTATGGAGCAGAGGGAAGGAACTGTTTTTCTTGCAGTTGTAAATACTTTTTTGGGGGGATTGGGGTTGTCCATCATCATCATTTTGTTGCCCTGGGCGAGTCTGATGAATTGGAAAGTACGTATTGGCCACAACAATTTTAAAGTAGCTGTCACAAAGAACCAAATTAAAAGTAGGTTAAACAAGAGAAGAGTCTATTTCTCTCACACATAGTAGTCTAAGCATAAGTAGTCCAGGTCTGAAATGGCAGCTCTACAGCGTTAGGGGTCCAGACTCCTTCCATGATGTTGCTTGGTCACTCTCAACACGTAGCCTCCATCTCATGGTCCAAGATGCCTGATCCAGTTTTCACCATCATGTCTACATTTCATCCAGCAAGAAGGAGGTCAAAAGAAAGTGGAGGACAAGCTCTTCCCTGTAAAGATATGAGTGGAAAGTTGCTCACATCAGTGATGCTAATAGCCCATTGGCCAGAACTTAGTGCAGGACTCCATCTAGCTGCAAGGGAGGCTAAGAAAGACAGTCTTTATTCTGGATGTCCATATACCCAGCTAAAATTTCTATTTCTAAGCCAACAAAAGGAGAGTGGAGACTGGGAAATAGTTAGGAATCTCTGTTCAAGTGGTAAAAATAATTCTTTAACAACCACATGGAATTCCTCTTAGGAAGGGAGATGTTTTATGAGTCATTGAAACTATAAGCAGCAGAGCAAAAACTAGAAAAAAAAAGGTAGGACAAAAGGAGTCTGAATATTTCTTTGCCTAGGTAAATGAAAGTATTTGGATTTTTTTTTTCCTACAAAGAGGAGAGAGGGAGGGACACCAAGTTACATGACAGAAGTCTAGATCCCACAAACTTTTATTGTCTGCTACACAAAGAAAGGCTTTGTGAGATTGGGTTTTATGCGTGGGTTTGTGTGTGGAAATCCAGGAAAGGGACTGGGTTTCATGTATGAGCCAATATCATGTATGACAGGGAGAGCAACTCAAGAAAGTGAACTATGCACAAATGGAAGGACTCAGAAATAGCCCTTAGCCTCACTCTGGCTCATTGTCCTTGAACACAATTTTGGAATAGTTGTTTCCCAAGAGTCTTCTGGGTTTCCATAGAGAATGAACTCCTGGAAGGCTTTCTTCATCCATTTTCCTAATATGCCTAAGTCCTAAGAAGTATACAACCCAAGGTCCAGCTGTGGGCTTTGCTAAACTTGGTCTGATCTTGGGGGAATCCATTCACCTCTCTCTGTCCAAGCTTCCCATATCACTAAAAGAGAAAGTACACCATCAAGACTCCAAACAGAACACTCTGAGAATGTAACAAATTTGTTTGAGAATTTTGGTGACAAATAGTCATGGAGAAGTCCAAACTCTTAAATGCTAGACGTGGTTTTGAAAGTTCTCTAAAAATAGACTACTAGATTGTTAAAAGTTATTATTTTGGGGGTTAAGCTAGAAAATTATGTTTCAATTGCTATTATTTAAAAAGTTATTCATTTCCCAAGTAGACTTAGCTAAATGGTATTCATTCATTCATTCACTATCACTGCTGCTATGGAGGATAACACAATGCATTGGATATGGTCCCTGCTTTCATGTACCTTTTCATTCATTGATTGGTTCATTCATCAATTCAACAGATATTTATTGAGCACTTTCTGTGTGCCTGCCTCTGGGCTAGGATTGGGGATGAAGGTGGAATGAGATCTACTACTAGCCACCAGGGAGTTTACTATGGGTGAGCAGACATGGAAATAAACAATTACAACATAGTATGATGCCTGTTATAGACAAGGATGGCTTAAAGTGCTTTGCTTATTGATGGCAAAACCACAACCTTTAGAGCCAGGGTCATTTGTGAGGTCTTTAAAATGAAAACAGAACAAAACAAAAACAACAACTGCAAGACTGGGAGAGTCCTCCCAGTTTTAAAAGTATCTGTGACTTCTCTGGTATTGTTTACAGGACAGAGCCTGAGAAAAATCTTTCCTGCTAACAAGCCAGAATTTAGTTTATAATTAGACAAGAGGGCTCAACAACAAGGGGTGATGAAACATTACCGAGAATCTTGGAGAAGACCAAAGGGAAACAATTCAAAATTAATTTAAATTTGAGGGTTTAAAAAATATCCATTTATTATCCATGGCAACCAAACTCAACCCACCTCAGAGACTGGATATTGACAGATGCAATTACTTGTTCTATATTTACCCACTTTAATCATAAGTAGTGACTATTAAACATTTACTTTGTGCCAGGCAGTGTTTGGTGCTTTATATACATTATCTTATTGTGGAGGTGGTAATTCTTAATCCCATTTTGCAGAAGGATAAACTGAGGCCCAGAAAGCACAATTTGTCTTAGTTTTCACTGCTGGTGGAGCAGAACTGGGATTTGAACCCATTGTGAGATTTTCAAGCCCTGTGCACTCAGTTACCATGATACATCGTGTCCCAGATTCTATCAGTTTTGCAATAAAACTAATTTATTTATTTATTATTTACATTTATACCCTCCTGACTACCTCCAAAGAACATATATAATAAAGTAGATTATAATAAACATATACACATATTTTTAAATTTATTTACTTTATTTTTCTTTATTTACCCATTCCCTCCCCCAGATGGTTCTCTTGTCTGTCTGCTCATTGTTTGCTCACTTTCTCCAGGAGGCACCAGTAACAAGCCAGGACCTCCCACATGAGAGGGGAGTGCTCAACAGCCTGAGCCACATCCGCTCCCGGCGGGCTGTGACGTCTGCTGGCTTGTGGCATCTGCTCTTTGCAGAGGGGCAGCATCTAGCTCATTGTTGTGGGGACAGCCTCTACTCGTCTTCTTTTAAGAGGCACCAAACCCGAATCTGGGACCTCCCATGTAGTAGGCAGGCACCCAACTGATTGAACCACATCCACTTCCCATAAATATATATTTTTAAAAAGCAGTACAATAAAATATAAAAGAAAGGGAGGGGAGATGGAAAGTTAATGCATAATGAATACAGAGTTTCTGTTTGGGATGATGAGAAAGTGTGGGTAATGGTGGTGATTGATTGGTGGTGATAGTAGCACAATATTGTGAATGCAGCCAATCACTGACTTGTACACTTGAAAGTGATTAAAATGGGAAATTTGAAATTTTAACTATGTTTCTACAATAAAAAGTTAAAAATAAAAAAAGCCATTTTGGAGGCAGGGGCAAAATAATCAAACTAAAGTAATTATTTTCAATGAATGTTTTTTGAATGAACAAATGAATAAATTAAACTAAAATTAGAGATTTTAAACTTGGACGTTCTTAGAAGCTAGAGCAAAAGGAGAAACATAGGGAGTGGAGATGGTTCAAGCTATTGGGCGCCTGCCTCCCACATGGGAGGTCCCGGGTTTGGTTACCGGTGCCTCCCCAAAAGAAGATGAGCACACAACGAACAGACACAGAGAGCAGAGAGTGAGAACAAAACAATGAGGGTGGACAGGTTGGCGGGGGGGTGGGGGGATAAATAAATAAAATAAATCTTTTTAAAAAAAAGAAAAGGAGAAACACAATGGGTTATATATCTAATTTAAGGAAGGCTATAAACTTAGCTGAACAATTTATTGTGCAGACTTTAATAACAGGGGAAACAAAAATGACGATGTCATCAGCTGCAGTATTTCAGAGGATACAGAAATGACTTGTTTGTAAAAGCTTTTTCCTAGTGGCCGCTAAAATGCTGATGGTAAATCCTTACACTTTATGAAGAATTTCTAAGCTAATATGCTTTAGGCATGGCTCCTTTTGTTTTGCTAATATGAAACGACCGTTGAGCCCAGAGACTGTAGAATCATGAGATTTGACAGACAGAAAATAGAAACTCCCAAAGACCTGCTGCCCATGAGTGATGGAGCCTGCTGTGAGAAGACCTGTGGATGGGTTGATCGATGACCGAGTTCCAGACCTGCTCGCACTTTGCACTTCTATTTGCCTTTCCCCTTCTCTTCTTCCACCCCATCATCTTATATATATTGAGCACCTCGGCTGTGTGCAAGTCATGGTGCTAAACCCAGGGACAGATACCAAGATCACTGAGAAGGGCTTTTGTGCCTAAGGAGTTATATTCATTTCTGCCACCTAGTAAGGCAGGAAATGCTCTTGCCTTCCTACAACCCAGCTACCACTCCAGCTTCTCTGTACATGGGCAGGGAGAGTGGACGGCCCCACTCAGATGTGCAATGAAGAGATGCCTTCATGGGGGATGGACAGAAGGGCCCGTTGTAGATCCTGCAGCCCAATGCATGGTGAGGGCACTGTCTTGTGAGTATTAATTGTGGTTCTTGTGCCTAAACTGCTGGAGAATAGCCATGTCCTCATGCCCAGCAGACACTCTAGATCACTCTAGAGTCCTCGTAGAGGAAAAGCCCTCCACCCAGAGAAGACTTCCCTGTATAGGGAAAGAGTGTAGTGTGGCAAGATGAAAGGCTTGGGAGCTTGGTTCAAACCCCACTGTTTGGACTTTGTAGCCTTCAGTTTCCTCAGCTGTGAAGAAGGGAGCAAGAGCTATCAGTTTCTGTAAGTATTAGAGTAATTATATGAAAAGTGGTAGGCATGATGATTATTATCTAATTTTCTTTGTTTCTTTGACTCTTCTATTTGCAGCCAGGAGGCTTAAATGAAGATTTACGTCACTTCTCTCCAGCTATTTTATACTTGCCTCCATTTTCTCTTGCACTTTTTTCTTGTCAAGTAGGTTTATCACTTACTAAACAACAAGCTTTCTGAAGCTAAGAAATGCACCAGCCTTGTGCACTATTGTGTGCCCAGTACAGGGGCTCAGTAAGTAGGTATCAAAGGATGATTCAATGAAAGCGAGCGTGAGTGAATTACAGCGATGTGGGGAGCACTTGCACCCACAGCCACCGTCACCCTCATCACAGCATCCATCCCAGTGTCTCAGTCGTAAAAACAGTCCTTGTAATATTGTACCTGAGGGTGAGAACTTCTGGTTTGGAATGGGCTGCGGGTTCTAAACCCTCCCTACCCCCTCACTGGCCTGATCTTTATTCACAGGCCCTTTTCCTGCTATTGCTGAGAGTCTATTTGGTTTCATAATCCCTTCTCTACCTTATTTCTTTTATACTTTAAGAGGGAGAAGATGAAGTCCTGGACTGATTATAACTTTTGACTTCATATGTGGTTGCTATCGACACATTCTGCCCATTTTATCATGTAGATAATGGCTTTGCTTTTTCAAGATAGTACTCTCAGCAGTGAAGTCCAAGGAAGCCCAAATTTGCTGATACATGGTCTAATAATTATGATTTAAAAGCAATACCTTAACAAATTATCCATTAATGAAAAAAGCTCATGACTAGTTGTATTTGATCATTGGCTATGGATTCACAGAGACGTTATTGCCAAACAGATTCTTAGAGACTGGTGTTTAGAACTGAATTTGAAAAATTAATTAAGAAAAAATATGAGAAAACTAGGTATTTGATCCTCAGAGATAGATAACAATAATCAATCAGGGAGGATAGGAGAAACTTCTAAGAATTTTCTTTTGAGAAAGAAAATTAAATGAGGAGGCATTAAACAAAACTAAACCCAGTAATTAAAACCCAATGAGTAATAATCCAGCTTTCTTTATAAAATGATGCTGGGTCTAGCTCTGAGAACAATCTAGTTCTCTTTGATAAGTACAGTAGCAGTTTGAGGAGGGAGGGATAATGCTTTGAAAATGGACTTTGATAAAATAGCAAAGTATTCATTCTTTTCACCTTCATCCACGATATCTGATCCTCAAAACTGACACAGACGTATTCTCTTCCTTTACCTAGAGACAGGAAAGGGGTCTGGGCTGACAACGTCTTATGTTTGAAATAATTCATCATTTTGCCTTGAGATGTGTCTCCCCAAAGTGTCACCTTGCCTTATATCACTGTAGGGGAGTATGAGTTTATTTCTGAAACATAAAACCCCAGATATCAACACGGATATTCAACTAATCTTTCACCTATTATTTCAGTCCTGCTTGTGAGACACCACCCTTGGGGCCTACACTCAAGATGTAGCCTCTGATTGGCTGGGCTAGACTAAGGGAGAAATTTGCCTGATGTGGTAGAAGGAAAGCTCTCAAAGACCACAGCCTGTTTGATCCAGGAGGGAAAAGGCTGCCATAACTGAAGAAGCACCACCAAGGTGTGGAGTCCAAGGAGTAAGCAAGTTGAAATCTCAGACAAGAAACTCAAGTACGTGAAAAATAATCCTATTTGACAAACGACATTCTGCCAAGGTGGCAAGAAATTAATCTTGGTCATTATTAGGACTCTGCTCCAGCGTTGGGTCAAGATCTTATATATGGCCAAAGCTTTGCCAACCATGGGGCACCACTCATGGTATTCACATTGGGTTGCCTCTTGTCCCAGCTTGAATGGGCCCTGCAGCTCAGTGGGCAAGACTAAGAATCCCTGGGTCTAGAGCTCAGTGCTTCTAGAAGCCCCTTGAAGCCATTCCTTCTGAAATCTTCCCACTATCAAAGGCAGAGTGGGGCAGGAGTTCTCACTAACTTTATTCCACTTCCCAGTTCTAGGAATATCTTCCCTCTTTCTCTAGCTGCTAAAGCACTAAATACTAGATGAATCCAAAGGCAGAATAAAAGTCAATTAGGGAGCAGTGGATGTAGCTCAAGTGGTTGAGTACTTGTACAAGTTCCTGGATTCAAGTTCCCCGGTACCTCCTGAAAACAAACAAATGAAAAAACCAAGTCTCATTGGGGAACATGTATAGCTCAGTGGTTGAGTGCCTGCTTCCCATGTATGAGGTCCTGGGTTCAATCCCCAGTACCTCCTTAAAAAAAAAAAAAGTCAATTAGGCCTCTAGCAATACAGGTATGACCACATATACTCAAACACTCAGAGAAACTTTTGAAAAAAAGGGATATTCCAAAAACTAATTTTCCATATTAAAAGAAAAAAAATCTAAATTTAATTGGATTTCCTTTTACTTTATGCTATGAATCAGTGTTGTTTCTATTTTCAATTATGTATAGAAGGCAGTGGTGTTAAGTACCATATTCTTTTTTTTTTTTTTAATCCTGTTGGGATATTATTTATTTATTTATTTATTTATTTCTTCCCCCCACCTTGTTGTTTGCACTTGCTGTCTGCTTTCTGTGTCTGTTCGTTGTGTGCTCTCTGTGCCTGCTTGCCTTCTTTTTAGGAGGCATCAGAAACTGAACCCGGGACCTCCCATGTGGCAGGGAGGTGTACAATCGCTTGAGCCACCTCTGCTCCCTGTTTGTTGTGTCTCTCATGGTGTCTCCTCGTTGCATCATTTCATTGCATCAGCTTGCCAAACCATCCTATCACAACAGCTCACTGTCTTGCTCGTCTTCTTTAGGAGGCACTGGGAACTGAACCTGGGACCTCCCATGTGGTAGGCGGGCACACAACTGCTTGAGCCATGTCCGCTTCCCAAGTACCATATTCTTTTCTGCACAGGGTCTCTAAAAGTCTTACTCTCACCCGGAAGGCACTTCTCTTCCTTTCCCACTCTCAGGTTTCCAGTATAATCTCTTCTAAGAGGCTTATCTTCCAGTAACTTCTTCATTCTTCTCAATCGTGGTGTGTGCATGTGCATCTGAGTGTGTGTGGCTAAGAAAAGCAAATACAAATGATCTGTCTACCTGCTTTAAGGTGGTGGCTCTTTTGGAGGGAGACTGGAAAGTAGGGGGAAAAACAACACATGCAAATTGTCATTCCATTAGTATCCTGCTTCAGTGATCCTGGTTAGACGTCATAAACATGATCAGAAGCAAAATGTGACATGTCTGTATTTGGGTCATTCGGGACAAAAACTAGAAATTATGACTGCCAAGGTTAAAGAGGGCCTGTGCAATGTACACTTATGAGTGAAATGCCCAACTCTTTTTTCTAACAATGTAATTATTATTTATTATTATTATCATTTTTATTAGAGAAGTAGGTTTACAAAAGAAACATGCAGAAAATATAGGGTTCCCATATACCACAACCAGTACATAAAAATGTACATAAATAAAGGATTCCCATATGCCCCACTCTCTCCACTCTCCCCACTTTCCCACAGAGAACTTTTTTTTTTCTCTGAGGTACCGGGGCAGGGATTGAACCAGACCTTGTATGTGGGAAGCCGGCGCTCAACCACTGAGCCATATCAGCTCTCCTAAGATGTATTCTTTTAAAAAACAAAATATTTCTCTATTTGTTACAGTTTTACCACTTGAGATGGATTTTTTTCTAAAATATATTCTATTACCTTGCATTTTAAATGGATGCTGCAGAACATCTTTTACGTACTCGCTGCAGCTCTTGAACGCTTATTTCTGTTCTGGGCTTTAATCCTGAATTAAGTCTCTGGGTGGTTTTGGAGTGCTTTGAACTCTTCCAATGGTGCCACGTCTCGCTTTGCTCTGAAGTTCTCATCAGCATTGCTGACTTACCGATGATCATATGACTCTGGTGGGGAAACCAAGCACCAAGACTGACGAGGTCACAGCTAACAGGGCTCTGAACGGGGCCCTAAGCCAAACTTTAGGGCAGGGGCTTTGTGGCAACTATTTTAAAGATGGAAGACCTCTCTCATTTACTTTTTCCCAACTTGTATTGAATAGGGTCCATTAAAAAAATGTCAGGTACAATGCACTTGATGTCCTAAAGTAAACTTCAAGAGAAACTAAGATACAGGTAATTTAATCTCTTTCTGATCAAGAAACTAACCTAATTTTGCCCAGTGTAGACAGAAGTCACAGCTCTTAGACTTTATCCAAGTTTTTAAATGTTCCTTTGGTGGGTCATGAAAGCAGTCTAGTGGGTCTTAACCAGTGTTTTTTAAAGATGCAATAAAGTAAAACAGAATAGAAAATAGAATAGATGATATAGAAAGCCTATTTATCTGCTTGTGAACTTTCAATTCAGTTACACATTTATGAATATGTATGTGTGTATACACTGCGTTGTGAATGAAATTTATTCATTACCATGGGTTCACAGTCCAAACTATTTTTAAAACCCTTCCCTGCACCGTACGTCTCCAGAGGGTGAGGTTATCAGAAATGTGATTTCTGGGGGAAAAGCTGACTCCAAGTAGATGATATGAATGATCTCATATTTAACTACTTCAGAGAAGTTCAAGTTTTAGAGTAACACTGTGTACATAAAAGGAAGTAATGAAGCCACTTGGGATATTTTCTCAAATCAAAAAGACTTTCCTGAGCCACCTACCTAAGTAACCATATAAATCCTAAGACAATCATGGTTAATTGACACTATCCCTTTACTTCAGCAGATAATGGCTGCTAGTTAATGAGAATTTATTCCAGGTTAGGCTCTGTTCTAAATGCTTTTCATGAAGGATCTCTTTTTAATCCTTATAACCACGTTATGAGATTGGTTTTAAGATGAAGACACGGGAATACCAAAACGGTGACTGATGTGCCTAATAGGGTGGAAATTCAAACCCAGGTTTGTTTCTGCAAGTCTGATCTAGAGGGAGAGAGAGTGACACCACATCTTTCCCCAGAATCTGTTCCCTCACCATTTAACAACTTCACTTTCTCTGACAGAAAGATGTTCTCTGAATCTAATTTACTTGCTCGTGCTGAAGTTGAAGCCTTTTCTCTTTGTCTCCTTTGTGGTGGCAGAGAACAGCTGGTCATCATCCCACTGACAATGAAGCATCATCAAGCAGGGGACAGTAATTGTCCTCCTTCAGAACCAACAATCTCAACTCCTTGAACCATTTTCCCTCAGCCCTGTTTTCCCCCAACCCTTCAATTATTTCTTTGTTTCTTGCCCAGTTCTTTGGTGATGGCTCTACAGCTTAAATTCTTATCAGCACTGGACCTGGGCATATAGGATGAAGTTCTCTAAAAGGGCTGCTACTGGGCTGATTTCCAATCGGCGTAGAGGTTTGGGGCCTCTTACACCGCGTCCTGGAAGCCTCCACGCCCAGAGCTTGGTTTTTAAGAGCCTGCTTACGGCTGCACAGGGCGTGCGTGTTCCAGTGACCTTCCTCTCATCTGGGGCTCACAGTTTCAGCCTCCTTAACTCCTCCCCTGCCCTCCAAACCTCCTCTCGACTTCCCCAGGCTCTGCTCAAGTGCCTGCAGGCTCCGCTCAAGTGCTCACTTCTTCCTAACGATGAGAAACAGTAAATCTTCACCACCTCTAATAAGCTGCAAGGAGTTTCTGTGTCTCTCTGAGCTCTTTTTACTTTTGTTTCAGAGTTTTTGTAAGCATGCCATGTCATCCTAAAAAAATTGTAGTTCATTAAAAAAAAATAAGTAATACATACACATGGTATAAAATTTTAAAAGTACAAAAGACACACATGGCAAATTTTTTTTCTTAATATTTTGTCCTCCAGAGGCAGGCAATAAGTGTTTCTGGTTTCTTATATAATCTTCCAGATATATCCTATGTATACACATCTGATTTGTGAGATTATATGTGTGTGTGTATCTCACAAATTGAGTAACTGCGTCATACAATTTCCCTGTATTTTTCTTTTTGATTAGTAGAATAGTTTAGATAATAGTCCATATGAGTTTATAAAGAGCTTCTTCACTCTTATTTTTGGCTGTATAATATTCCATTCTGTGGACATAACCCACTTTATTTTAAAAATCCCCTACTGAAGGAAATTTGGTATTAAGAGTATAAGCTTTGGAACCTGACTACTTGATAGAATTTTGGCTCAACCACTTATTAGCAGCATGACATTGGGAAATTTACTTACCTTTTCTGTGCCTCGGTTTTCTCATCTGTTAAATGGGAATTACAGTCATACCTCCTTCACAGAGTTGTTATGGGGATTACATATGTTAATCAATATATAAAGTATTTAGAACACATAGTAATATGTGTTACTAGTAGGCGGCCAGGTAGTGTTAGCTATTTATTAGGTTGTTTCCCAAGTTTTGTATGGCATTTGGTGCTGCAGTGAAAAACCTTGAATATAGGAGTGATATCCAAAAATCTAACCACCATGACAGCACGGGTACCAACCCATCAGAATGATGCTGGTCCGGAGACCCCCTGTAGGATTAGGCGTTACCTCTTGAGCTTCTGGGTTGTCGCAAGGTCTAGAGATACTTTGGAAGGGGCTGCATGGCAGGGTGGCAATGAGGTATTGGGTGGGCTTGGGACAGTGGTCTTTACCAACAAATAAATAAGCATTTCAATATTTTAACAGCCAGTACAGCAGTTCTGGAACATACCAGGTGAATTTAGCTCTGTGTTCAAACATCATTTCATACATATGTGCTTATATCTTTTAGGATAAATTCCTGGAAGAAATTGTTAGCTCAAAGGGTATGTACATTTACAATTTGGATTCATACCAACAAATTGTCCTCCTTAGAAACTGTACCACTTTTCATTCCCACCAGCAATATGTGAAATGCCTATTTCTTCAGCCTCACTAACACACTGTGTTAACAAACTTTTTTTTTCTTTGCCCTTCTGAGAGGTGAAAAATTACATCTCAGTATGGTTTTAACTTGAATTTCTCTGACTGTGATGGAGTTTGAATATCTTTTTATGTGTTTAACAAACATTTATACTTCTTTTTTGTTATTTATTAAGTTTCTTATTGTAATTGTTTGAATGTCTTTTTATATGTTTAACATATACTTCTTTTCTGTGAACTGTCTTTTCATATGCTTTACCCATTCTCCTTTTGTGTTGTAGGTCTTTTTTCTTATTGATTAGTCAGTGCTCTTCATTTATTACTTGCCATTCATTCTTTACTTAACTATCAAGATTTATTGAGCACCTACAGTGGGTTTGAGGCTGTGCTAACTCTAAAGGCAGGGAGTTTAAAACAACAATAATGCAGTACCTACCTTCAAGGAACTTACAAACTAGTGAAAGAGACAGCTAAGGAAAGAAACAATTGCAATAAAGAATGAAAAGTGCTTTGAGAAGGCTGAGCATGGTGTGCTTTGAGAGCTCGGAGGAGAGAGAACATTTATGTGGACATATCTGATTAGGGAATTCTGTAAAGGATATACAATGCCTTTGAGTAGTAGGTCCTTAATAAATGCCTGTATTTTGTATAAAGACCGGTGCTTTCAGTACCAGACTGCCTCCTCTGTCTAAAGCATCATGATTTTCATCATAACTGACTCTGATCCATGGTCATGGCTTAGACCCATCCCTGACAAGTCTTACAGAAACACAAAAGGAATAGTGTAAAGACATAACCACGACCACTGCCAAGCTCTAAACTCATACCTTTCTGCTGACAAGTAGCTCTAACTCAGCTAAAGAAAGATAGCTTACCAATGAGCTATCAGCTAAATTTCCCAAATAGTCGGGGTTCTTTCCCAACATAAAATGGGGCATGTCCCCAAATATGGTCCTTTGTTCTACCTATTCATAATCTTTAAGCAATCTTTGGGATTTAAATGCAGATTGGACATAATATAGCACTCATGAACAACAAAAACCTCATCTTTTTATTATATCTTTTATTGAGAACCTGCTGTGAAATGTTTCATATCCAATTAACCCATTATAGCAGCACATGGCATTAAATGGGTCATCCTATTTTGAGACCATTTTTTGCAAGACTTGGTGCAGTTTAGACAGTCTATTCCAGCTGGAGCCAGAACAATGGAACACAAGACTTGGGCAGAACAAAAGTTTTAAACAGCTAGGGATTCCCTTATGTGTTGAGCCGACTCTTTGAAATAGCATATGTAATATACCCTCTAAACAGGTGGTTCCTTACCCACCGCGGATGAGAGTTACTGCTTCAGCATTCAGCAATGCCAAAGAAAAGAATTCCACTTATCTGTCAGGAAGACTTTATGCCATCTGAATTAATGAACAGGACTGGCTACCTAATTTGCAGGGCCCAGTGCAAAGTGAAACACGGGGCCCCTTATTCAAAATTAAGAATTTCAATACAATGATTACAGAGCATTAAAACAAGTGCAGGGCCCTTCTAAGTACAGCTTCCTGTGCAACCACAAAGTTCACACACTCATGAAGTGGCCCTGTTAATGGATTGCAGGAATCTGCACGGGATCAGTACCACACAGCAATCCAACCATCCCTCTACCAGACTCCTGGGGCCACTGATGTGGAAGGGACCTTAGATTTCATCCTGGTTGAATGTCCTCATCTTGCAGGTGGGGAAAATGAGGCTTAGAGGGATTAGGTTGCCCACCTTCACCCCCCAAAAAAAGAAAACAAAAAACAAACAACAAAAAAACAACAGCTGTGAAGAGAAAGAGTCAAGCTTACAACCATAGACATAATAAGACCAAAATATGTGAAGGGAGTTACATCCCGAAATTTATCATTTCCCCTATTATAAAACCATGACCTATGGTTATACTTTTTCTTTTAGTAGCTAATTTTGTGAACCTTTGAGGATTCTATTTCATTTCCATCAATCACACTTTTCCAATAGGGATGGTAAATGGAATGCATGCCCTTTACCTCTTCCCCTGGCTTTCCTACCCACCAAATTATGCCCAGAATCCAAGTCTCTTGGGTCCCACGTCAATAAACTTTGGACAAACCAGTGCTTTTCAAACTTTTTGAAACTGTAAACTTACATTGAAATCCTGGGCTTACTGACACACATATGTATAAGTGAAACAAGAGCTCCATTAATCAGTACTTACCTTTCTACTTGCAATGGAAATATTTGCTATGCTATTCTTTTATATATTATTTCAATAAATGCAAACAAATTCTGCTCACTACCCTCTAAATTGATTTTATGGACCACTAATAGGTCATATCCTACAGTTCAGTCAACACTATTTGAGTTTCTGTGCTGCCTCTTTGTTGGGAGGGGTAAGGTGAGGACACAGGGCATCTCACAGGAAGGCTCCTTTGGAGAGCAGAAGAACCATCCAAGCCCTGGCATGCTGCTGAAGGGGCAGGAAATAGACACATTTGTACCCTATTGGGGGAATATAAACTGGTACTACCTTTCAGAAAGCAGTTTCCAAATGCTCCCTGTAGAGTCTTAAAAATGTGTTCACTCTGATCCAGCAATTCCACCTCTAGAAAATCAGGCTAAGGGAATCATTATACATGTAGGCAAAGATATAGCTACAAAGGATGATCACTGTGGTAGTTTGAAATTATTTTATGAATCCCAAGAAGAGAAAGATTATGTTTGTGAGCTAATCCATTCCTGTGGGTATGAGACCCTTTCAATTGGACTACATCAGTGAGCCGTGAACCAGGTTGAGTCTCTGCCCTCTTGCTGGGTCTGATAAAAACAGAGACACAGGAAGAGGGAGCCACCATGTTTGATCCTGTCATGTGAGAGAAAGGACTCCAATTTTGCCCATCACTGAGCTGTAAGAAGAGGAGCCCAGGAAGCTCAAGGAACTGAGGCCCAGGGAGAGACAAGCCATATGCCTGATAGCTTGCAGCTGAACTCAGGAAAGAAGTGGGCAGCCAAGACTGATAGAGGAGGCCCAGACAGAGACAAGCTCTATGCCTGGTTGCTCACAGCTGAGCTCCAGGAGCTGGGGAAGGCCTAGAGACCCTGGCAGAGTTCATTGGCCATCTTGATTTGCCACATGGCTGGACAACAGGATCAACAGTAGCTGACTTTGGTGAGAAAGGACCTCTGATGATGCCTTAATAGGGATATTTCACAGCCTTGGAACTGGAAGTTTTAACCCCAATTAAATCCCCTTTATAAAAGCCAACCTATTTCTGGTATTTTGCATCAGCAGCTCTTTGGCAAACTAAAATAATCACTGCCATATCATTTATAATGGAGAAAAATTGGGAACAAATTAAATGTTCAAATGTTGGGGATTGGTCAAGTGAAAACATATGTATGTGTGTTTGTATACATGTACATATATATAATGAATTGGAATATTGTACTATCATTAAATTATGTCATATATAATCAAAGATTTAATGATATTAAAATGTTTATGATTTTTTGAGTTAATTTTTTATTTTTAAAGAAGCTTTAGATTACATAAATGCTACATAAAAAATATAAGAGATTTCCATATACCCCACTCCCTCTCCTTCCCACACTTTTCCCCATTAACAACATCTTTCATTAGTGTGGTACATTTGATACAATTGATGAACATATATTGAAGCATTGCTACTAACCATGGACTATAATTTACATTATAGTTTACACTTTGCACCGCACAATTTCATAGGTTTTGACAAAATGTACAATGGCCTGTATCCATCATTGCAATGTCATTCATAACAATTACAATATCCCTACAGTACCCCATGTTACACCTATTCTTCCCTCTCCCTCCCCGCAGAACCTCTGGTGGCCACTGCCTTTATATCAGTGATACAAGTTCTTCCACTGCTAGAATAATCAAAAGTCCACTTAAGTCAATAGTTGCATTCCCCCCTTACGTTTGTTCATTCCTCAATCTAGAAGATTTTGGGATGGTGATGCCCACTCTGTTTCTGATTGAGAGGGGACTTAAATCCCATGGGGCAGATGGATGGAACTGTCTTGCTTGTAGTTGTAGATACTCTTGTTTTTTAGGATGGACCTTGTCCATCATCATCCTTTTGTTAGTTGTCCTGGGCGAGTCCAATGAACTAGAGAGTAGATGTTGCAACTCTTGCTGAGATTCAGAGCTCAACTGGCATATGAATAGGCCAAAGATTGCTTAAATCTTTGGGACATATATTTAACAAGTATAGTGCTAATTATAGGTTCAAATAAAAGGGGCAGGAGAGTCCTGTGTGGGGAGATTGTACATGAGTCTAACTCTGTTATTATGTTATTTGGAGCATATATTCCAAAGTAAGGCCCACTAACAGGGTGCCAAATTCCTGAGATTGTCTGCCCTGCCTATAGTGTCTTTATGATATATTAATGAGGAAAGCAGATACAGAACAGTATATACTGTATGACATGATTTTTTATGAAAAAAGAAGACATGGATATATCTATTGGCATTTAAAAGTTTTGGAAAAAAGACCTCAAACTGTTAATAGTGTATTTTGTGAGATTATAGGTGAATTTTACATTCTTCTTTTTGATTATTTGCATTTTTCAATGGTGACCATGCACTACTTGAGTAATTAAAAAAATAATAAAAAATCCCAAAGATAAGGAAGAGGAAGGAAAAGAAAGCAAAGTGCATTCAATCTAGGACATTTGAGATTTCCTACATATAATGTAGGAAAGTTTTTTTCTCATGGGTCCCTCTTCAACAAAGCAAGTTGTGAATACTTTTCTTTTAAAAAGGTTCGGAGCATGAGGACTGGCCAGCCAGGACTCAGATGACGGTTTGGCTGCATTCTCCACCTATCTTCAAGAGGGTTATCTTCACAGTGTGGCCCCAGTGACTTTGGTGAGTCACTTAGAACGACTGATTACAGAGAGCTGGGTGGGGCCCAGATATGGGTCTGGCTCAGATATAAGGTGGGTAGGTGGGGCTGAGCAAATGCTTTGCTTTGCTGTTTTTTGTTGTTGGTTTTTGTTTTTTGGTTTTTTTTTTTTAATCACTGCATTTTCATGTGATATTTCATGTTGAACTTCACAATAATCCTGCGAGGTAGTCGTTTTTTTCCCATTATGACTTTTTTTTTTTTTGGATGAGAAAACTGAAGGTCAAAGATTGATGTGCCCAAGGTCACATGATAAAACCAGAGTGGGGGCTGCTTGACTTTAAGGCCAGTTGCTTGAAGATCCTGGAAGTCCTTTCTGGTTCTGAGAATGAAGCTTCTTGAAGGTTGTGATGTCTACCCAGAAAAAAGAAGAGTTATTCAAGACTGCAGATATCACTTTCTGATAGATTGATTCACTATTGGGATAAAGTCACGCTCACAACCAGGTCTGGACCAATGGGGAAAGAGGCCAGCTATATTTTCTACATCCTCCTTCCTTCCTTCCTTCCCTTTGTCTATCTCAGCGTCCACTGACCTGCCCCTGTTTGTAGTGAATCACCTAGGCTCCTGCCCCAGACAGGCCTACACCAATATTCAAAGATTACCAATTATTTCAGCATCTTTTATGGTCCCTAATCAGTGATGAGCTGATTCATTAGGGTGGGTGGGGGAATTTTCAGTTCAAAGGGGGAATCCTGGAGAAGTTAAAGAAGTCAAAACAATAATCACATACAGGGGAGTAGATGTGGCTCAAGCAGTTGAACCCCTGCTTCCTGCATGGGAGGTCCTGGGTTCAGTTCCCAGTGTCTCCTAAAAAACAACAAACAAATGTAAAAACCAAGTCAGGGGAGCTGATGTGACTCAGTGGTTGAGCACTGGCCCTGCTAACTAAAAAAATAAATCACACACACACAGATTTCTAGGGAAGGAGACATTTTTTGGCAAGATGGCTTTTCTGCTATGCACCTGATATTACATCAGAGTTGATCACTAACAAGATATTAATAACACCTTTCATCTTAATTTCTATTTAGCACTTAATTAAAATATCCCATTACTGATAAGCATTTCACAGGAATGAATATTTTGATCCCACTTTGGCCAGATTTTCACTAGTGTAAAGTATAGAGAAAGCATATCAGCTCTGGAGGAAAAACAAACCTGAATTTAAAGTCCAGCTTTGTCATTTTGACAAGTCATTGAATATCTCAGCTTTAGTTTCTTCATTTGTAAAATGGAGGTAATACTACCTAGCTCCCAGCTTGTAAGGACTAAATGGAAGAAGATCCCATGTTCCCTATGATGTCCTGGAGCCAGCTTGTCCTGGCTCATGAGAATCAATTGCTAACATTTCAGGAATTTCTGAGCTAGTTGTTTAATACAACCACCATTAAAAAATTAAATTATAATAACTTACAATCAAATACATTTTTAAAACAAAGGAATAAGTACTCAAAATTCATTACATCCTGCTTATTTTACGTTTTACAATTATCTATGTTCTTGAGATTATTTATAGTTTTTGTATCTATATGGTGAAAATACAATGTGATTGTTGTGCCACTGTGCTTCCTTTTCCAACTCCATGTTCAGTGGCATCATTTTGGTAGCTTGAAATTGGCCATGATGGGAATATTTCATCAATGGAAATTAGCAAACTGTACAAATCAGCAGCTGATTTATTATTTTATTGTTTAAGACAGGGTTTCTCAACCTTGGCATTACTACACTTTGGACCAGATAATTCTTTGCTGTGGAGTGATGTTTTGGGCATTATAGGAAGCTTAGCAGCATCCCTTGCTTCTACCCTCTAGATGCCAGTAGCACCCCCTTCCCCAGTCATGACAACTATAACTTATCGCCAGACATTACTAAATGTCACCTAGTGAGCAAAACCACTCCTCTCTCCTCCTTGAGAAATACTGGTCTGCAAACTAAGACTGGGTGGTTAAATTTGGCCCATGGATATTTTTTGTGTGGTCTGCAAGCTAAGAACAGTTTTTACATTTTTAAAATAGAGAGAGATGGATGGATGGATGGATGATAGATAGATATCTATACATCTCTGTCTATCTAGCTAGCTATCTACATCTATATTAATGTGATAGAGATCAGATGTGGCCCACAAAACCTAAAATATTTGCTGTTTAGCCCTTTAGAAAAAAGTTTGCTGACCCCTGGCCTAAGTGATGGAGAAAATGTTAATAATACAGATTAAACTTAAAAGCATGTATTGTTTGTGAAGAGTACAATATAATTGAAGAAATATTCCTCTAGTGTTCAAAAACCATTATTTGGTTCAGCAAAGAAACTGCTTACTTCACTGATAGATGAGTGAATTTCCAACATATATAGTGTTGGAGCTGAAAGATGGTTTACTTTAATGAGTATAATTTGAATGCAAATTAATAACAGTTTAACAGTTGATCCCATATAAAATTAAATGACAATAAGTTTATTGGGAAAAGAATTGGAATGCAATTCTATTAGTCAAATCATGGTTGAGCTGAACCGTAAGTTGGCTACCAATACAACAGCTCAACAAAACTCAATGAAAGCATTTTGTAAGAATTAATTGGCTACATGGAATTTACAACAGACAAAACAATAATACATTTTATTATTATTATAAAACGTATCTTACACATCTGGTATATCAGTAAAATTTAAAATAAACTGTGTGTGTATCCCTCCCCTGCAAGGCCTCCCTTGAAAGCAGGTTGTTAAACATTTGCCAGCATGCCACTTGTCCCTACCTGTCCTACACCTAGTCCTTGGTAAGCTGTCCACACTCTTTCTTGCAAAACTCTGACCTTCTTTTCATTTCATGCAATTATCCAAGCTACTTCCGACCTCAGAACCTTTGCCATTGCCTTTCCATAATCCTGAAACATTACCCCTTCTCCTCCTCAATGTCTTCACTCCAACACACCTAGACTCCTTCAGATCATTGCTAAAGTATCACTTCTTTGGGGAAGGCTTTCGTAACTCCTGTGATATAGTTGGTTCTCCCTGATAAATACCATCACAGCACCCTGTACTTCTCCTTCATAATATGTCATCACACTAGAAATGATAAAATTAGCTGTGTAATGCATTTTTATTAATACTTCGTATCCCTCACTAGGCTGTAAGTTGCATGAAGGCAGGGACTCTAGCATTTTGGTCACTGTTGAATTGCCAGTGCTTAAATATTAAGTGCCCAGTATGTGCTTTAGCCCTTTCCCTTTCTTTCTCCCTGCATTGGATAGAGCTGGTACCAGGACTAGAGAGGACATTTTCTGTTTGTCACATTAATGGGGAGTATTTTTATGGTACTCTGGACTTTTCCCTCTGATCACATTGCCACAGTTAAATGTAATTAATTCTTCGTATGGTTTGCTTTATTATTTTTGTTGCTGTTATTATTTGGCTGAGTGTCTCCCTTCTTTATTGGATGGTGAACTTCCTGAGGTGAGGTGAGGCTCTGGGGCTTCCTTACTCAGCACTAGCTTACTGCATTAAGACATCAAGTTATCAGGGACATGGCCATGAAAAAGATCAACAGAGTCTGTTTTGCATTCTGCATGGTGAGACAGACATTAAATAAGTACATGTATGCCAAGAAGTAATAAGTGCTAAGAGGAAAACTATAGCGAGGTGAGAATGAGAAGGGAGTTCTCTGAAAGGGGAGGGAAATGTTATTTTATTTAGTGTGTCCAGGGACACTCTCACTACTAAGACGAGTAGAAATCTATAGGAGGGGGAGGAGGGTCTCTTGGGAGAAAGCGCTCCAGGCCGAGGGGACAGAAAATGAATGGGGGCATGTTGTATGGGTTCAAAGAAGGGTGAGAAGGCCAGTGAGGCTGGAACAAGTGATGAGAGGGGAGGTCAGAGAAATAGTGGGGTGGGGTGGGGTAGGGGGTTCATCCAGGTCTTTGTGGGTCGCTGCAAGAAGTTTGGCCTATTACTCTGAGGGAGATGAAAGTCATTGGGAAATTTTGAGCAAAGGAGTGAGGTGATGCTTTTGTTTCAAAGGGTCACCCTGGCAGCGGTATTGGGAAAGGACTGCAGGAGGGCAAGCACGGAACTCAGGAGACCGCATCCAAGGGAGAGAAGCCTGGCTTACACAGGTGCGGTCGAGATGGTGAGAAGGCATTGATTAGGTACATAGGTTTTAAAGGTAGGATTGTCTCATGAATTGATTGTGTGGTGTGAGAAAGACAAATATTTTGCAATTTTTGAAAAAGCACCAAGAACTGTCGGAGATCCAAAAGGATGAGAAACAAGCCCCACCCTCAGGGAGTATCTGGTCCAGTTGGGCAAATAAGGCTGTCAGGTGTGAAACACCCAGAGCAAAGTGATAACAGGGAACCCTTATATAACAGATACTCTGCATGTACCAACACTTTACTATACTGGCACATGAAGAGTACCTGTTTACTTCATTTGATTCTCACAACAACCCCACAAAATGGGTAGTATATCTCCATTCACAGATGAGGAAACTGAGGCATAGAGATGTCACCTTTGATGATAAGGTTACATAGCTCATAAGTGGCAGAGCTGGGATTTGAACCCAGGCAGTGTGGCTCCAGAGTCTGTCCTCAGCCACCACCATCCACTGATGCTGGAGGGAATGAAATCACTACACAGGCTCTTGTCATCCAAGAAAAACTAGGCTTGGAGTCACTTGCAAGTCCCTGGGGCATCCCAGGGCAGCACAAAAAACACTTCAAATTGGTGAGGGAGAATTTACAGGGCTGGGTTGCCCCTCTTCCTTGTGGTAAAGGGGTGTGTGTGCGTGTGTGTGTGTGCGCGCTGTAGTGTCTCAGGAGCCCACAGAGATAGGGAGTGTGAGCCTGTGGGACCTACATATGCTATTTAATAATTAGAGAGATAACATATAACATTCCTAACAGTAACCTTCCACTAACTTACTTTACAATGGGGACATGTTGGCATGTGTGCACACACACACACATGCACACACACCTCCCCTTATGCATGGGCAGGCATGCTACTTTGAGTTGTTCTTTTCTCAGCTCTCTCATTGATTCCATTAGCAGAGTTATGCAATAATTTTCTGTGAGAGGCACTATGTTAGACCTAGGGATACATACAAAGGCAAGTCTGCTACTCTGCCTGTCCTCAAGGAAATCGGCCTCGTAAAAGAGAGAAGACAGGCAGTGAATTATAATATATGAGCTCAGAAGAATTAAGGGACAATAAGAGAATTACAAATAAAGGGTCAGGAGCGTTTCGTGGGCAGAGTGGTGGCCAACGAGGAATCAGGTTGGCTTCTGGGAGGGCGCGGCATTTGAGATAGCCCTAGAAGACTTGTGGATGAGAGAGGAAAGTAATTCAGGTAAGAAGGAGAGCTCGTGCAAAGGCACAGAGGCAGGGGAGCTTTGTACAATTGGTTAAGAAGTTGGGGTTTCTGAAAGGACAGGATGTGAGAAAATGCTCCAAAGATAGATTTGTGTGTGTGTGTTCCTAAATGTCAAGCCATAGCATTTTATGCTTATTCTTCAGGCAACGGGAATCCATCAGGGATTTTTGATTAGGTGAGCACCTAGCTCTCCTGGGTAATTGGTAGGCGGACAATCAATACTTGTTAAATAAATAAATCAAGGACAGAAATAATAATAGCAAAAATGTATTGACTGCTTGCTATATGCTAGGTACTTTTTAAAATATTCTATACATTTTAACTCATTTAATTTCCACAACAGCTCACGGGGTAGTAATTCTAATTATCTCCATTTTAAAGATGTATAAAGTTAAGCACTCACCCCAGGTCATGACTAAGGAAAAGGCAGCCTAACCAGAGCCCCCACTTTAACCGCCATATAGTAAGGAAAGCAGAAAAAGATAAGGAGAGATGAGAAGGGAGTTGTGGGACCAGTGTTTTTCCCCAGAAAGGAGGCCCAAAGTGAGCCAGAAAGTCACGCTGGAGGCCAATTTCACAAACTGCCACAGTAAACAAAGCCTCAAACAGAAGTGCTCCCACAGGCTCTAGAGACATCTGGACACCATGGCAAGGCACACAGCCTCACAAAAGCGGCCCTATTTGGGAATATATGAAAATCTATTTCCTCACTATAACATAATTATACTCATTTATAATCCCCCAAATCATGATTCTTCTATTCCTTTATATTTGAACCTATAACTTTCAATGCACCTGTTAAATATGTTTCTCAGAGACCTGAATCTTATTATTCATATGCCGGTTGAGCCCTGAAATCCAGCAGAGTTGCACCACCTCCTACTCTCCAGTTCTTCGGGCTTGCCTTGGACAAATAACAAAAAGATGATGATGGACACGACCCATCCCTAAAACAAGGAGTATCTTCAACTGCAGGCAAAACAATTCCTTCCCTCTTCCCCATAATATCCAAGTCCCTTCTCAGCCTGACGCAGTCAGAGCAGACATTGTCCCAAATCCCTCAAGATTGAGGAGTGAACGAAAATTAGCGGGGAGTGTAGCCATGGACCAAAGATTTATTGTTATTGCAGTTATTATCTTGCCTTTATGGAGCACCTTGCAACATTGATATGAAAAGAAAAGAGAAAGAAAGAGAGGGAGGGAGGGAGGGAGAAAAACTTGCCCAACTTAGCAGAGGGGTGGAGAGGGTTAGAAATGAGACATTCTAAAGGTAGAATCAACACACATATTAGTTGTTATGGGAGGCTACAGAGAGGAAAGGGTCAAGAAGTTTCATTTCAAGCTTGGGTCACTTGGGTCTTTCAATTAAAAGAAATTGGAAAGAGAGGGAGGGAAGATGACAGTTTAAGTTTAGATGGTGTGTACAGAAATCTGGGGACCCTGGAGCCTAAAAAACAGCCTGAGGAAAAGGGTTTTTAAAAGGCAAGCTTTAGGGCCTCTCAGCTTTGTCCCATTCCCTGTTCTAGGACTCAGGGAGTTCATCCTGGGAATCTTGAGGTTTCTTTCTATGTTTATATAATTTAGCAGGAAAGGATTGTTAATGACTAATCTGTGTCCCTGAGGCACAGAGCCAAGGGAGAGATGCTGCCTGTGGCCATCTACAGCTTTTGCTAGAGCTCCCTCCTCCTACTCATCCCTGTTTCTCCTCTCCTCACCCCAATGCAAATTCAGGTTCTGAGCATTTGGAGGAAAATTTCTGGGACTTGGAGAGGAAGACCCGACTCAGAATTCACCCAGGACCTTGAATGTTTGAACTCCAACCCCAAACTATTCAAGTAAGTACCGAATTCCTCTGGGAGCCCGGTATCCATCAGAGGGAAAGCAGTCATCTCTCGTTTCTCTTTAACACCAGTAAGTCCTGCCAATGAATGAATCCTAGTAGAGGATAAGGTAAAATGCTGAAAATTAAAAGAAAAGGAAAGAAAAAAAAAAAAAAAGAATAACAGCTAACCTTAAAACCACAAAAAGCCCAAATGAACAAAAAAGAAGCAGGAGTTAATGGGTCTAGCAGTTGCTGACCTTATTGAAAAATTATTTGGGAATGTCTTTTTACCTTGTAGTCATCCAGAAGAATCATCAGAGAACATTTGGAAGTTTCTCTTGTGATTCCATAGCCTATGTGACTTGTTTAGTATGCTATATACTGGTATTTATCAAATCTTGATGTGAGTTTGGGAATATTGCTAATGTCAGGTGACTTGAAAACTAGAAAAGGACAATATTTAAGATATGCTTAATTAAAACAGAAGTTTTCCCTAGGAGAAAAATAGTTTTAAAAAGCTTTCTCTTTTGCAGTCAGTTGTAACCTCTCCTATTGCTTTCCATTTCTAATATTAATAAGCAGTCTTTTCAGATGGAAAACGTTAGGGTGAACTTTATTATTAAAATTTTCCAAACAGTGAATCTACAGATAAGGCATTTCCTTGTCAATTCCTGCTGCAGTAAATTAGCTAACTGTGAGGGGTGCCTGACCGTTTCTTTTAATTGGATTTTTATTTAGAAGGGAGGGGTGGGGCAAGGACAAATGACTCACCTTAGATTCTTTGAGAAACTCACACTTGGACTTTAAGGAAATCTATTGCCTCTGGCATTGCCTTAGAGCCACGTCAATAGCTGCGGTAGACAGAAGGGTAGGGGAAGATGTTGGTGAAGTTGGCTCCATGTTTCCAGCCGTGATTTTTATAAAATGATAGACACTTTCACCTTTGTACCACCTACCCCCACTCTCTCAATTATGGTCCTGTGCCATTTGCACCGTGGACTTTTCTGTTTTGTTGAAAATGTTGCAACATGACTGATGCAACTCCCAGTTAACTGATAAAGTAGTGACCAAGGACCAAGCTCTCTTGTTCTGAGAGAAGCCTTCCTCAGGATATGCAGCATTGTTGCCCATCACACACTTCGACTCTTGTCTTCCTTCTTCTTTCCATATCTCCCAAATCTGGCCAAATTTTATGATGGAGTCCCAATGATTGTGGGACCCACGGTACTCTTTAAGAAAAGAAAGGTGTGGGCATGTGTGCCTGTGTGTGTGTATGGGGGGTGATGGAGGTAACTTAGTGAATGCCTACCAACATGTCACAGGCTTTACCTTCATTGCCTGCCTCCTTCTCACAACAACCCTGGGTGGAAGTTCTTCTTACACCCATTTTACAGATGAGGAAACTGAGGCTCAAAAAGGGCAAATCACCGCCATGTGTGATTAGCCCATGGACATTGTGTGTCCATGACCACACAATTAGAAAGTGGCAGGATCTGAATTCAAGTGTAGGTCTTTCTAACCCTAAAGCTCTTTCCTTGCTACCCCAATATTGCCAGAAACTGGGAAAACTTGAAATCTGGAACAATGGGAGGATAGGCACATCAACGCAAATATTCCAGCCTGACAACGAACTGGAAGATTCAAAAGACCTTATAGGGCGTTTTCTAATGACTGTACCGTCAGCAGGGGAAACATAAAGTTTTCAGCACAATGCATCTTAATGCATGAAGCAGAGGAGAGAGATGATTGGCAACTTCAGTTATCAGTGTCATAATTAAAGATGACGTGAAGCTGCCTTGGTGCTGTGATGCAGGATGCCTGAGAGGAGCTCAGAACTGCTGTGGCTCACCGAGGCTGGGGAAATGCATATCGTGTCGTGATCAGTTTTAATAGGCTCATATTGTCATTAGTTGGGTGGATAAAGGATAGAAAGAAGTTCTATTCTTGAAAGGAAGTGTTTTCCCTTTCACTTTGCTCTGAGTCACATTTTTCCCCTTAAATCTTAGCAACATAGATTATGAAGGGGCTAAAAGAAATAGGAACAATATTCTTCCCAGGTATTTCTTTTGACCCCTATAATTTCTACCAGGGGAGATGTAGTTACAAGACTTCTCTATATGAGTGTCCATAGCCACCAAGCTGCAAATGGGGAGACGAAAGTCATTATTACATGAAAATATTCACCCTCCTCTCCTCTCTCTCAATGCCCTTTTCTTTCACCCCTCCTCCTCCCTCCACAAACCCCCCTCGCTCCCACAGTGAGGTGTTTACTTTCTTAGTTTGCCCTTTACAATTTTATTAATAAAGGGATATCTGCTATTCTCACCCTCTCTCCTCTTTGTAAATTTGTGTTAATACAATGCTAATATAATGCAACTTGTTTGCAAAGTTAAATTGTAAATATTGCACAGAAAAAAATAACATGGTTTATTCTTTGTTAAGTCTAAGAATCATAATAGAGTTCTGGTGATTATAATCAATATCATATGAATATAAAATAAATTTTTACTCATTTTCATTTTTTCAAGATCAATTCCTAATAAAACTTTGAGACTCTGGTTCCTGTTTTAAATTGATTTTGATGGCCTTTTTCTGGTCCCAGTTGTCCTGGGATAATTTAGGCCTCTCATACTTTAATGTCATTAATTCAAAGAAAAAGATAAACAGCATGACTTTGCATTTTCAAATCTTGGCAGATGTATTTAACATGGTGGTCATGGTAAATATGTATTTAACATGGACATGGAGGTCGTGGTAAATAATCTTCTCATCCATGGCGAAGATAGTCTTGCTAAGGGGTGTTGCTGATGAAACGGAACCCCGGGAAGAGAGGAACCTAAGAAAATCCCACTGTTCTAGGGATCAGATGGTCACTGACAGAGCAGAGAATTTTCTGTTGCTGTGTTTTCAGTCATTGAAGCTCTCAACGTAGACGACAGGTCTACATTAGCAGGGGCTTAAGGGACAAATGGTGGTGGTGGTCCAGGGTTGGGAGGGCAGACCAGAACAAAGTAATGTCAGTCTCAGAGTGATCGTGTGGGAGATCCTTGCTCTCCTGGAGTCCAGTCTCCAAATCTGGGGCCATGATTTGTATTTGGGTCCAGGAATCCTTGGAGGTTGTATTTTTAAATGTGTGCATTTTATGTATAATGTGCCTAATGAGAGGTCTATAATTTTCATTGAAACACCCAAAGATGGAATATCCTAAAATATGTAAAAAACAAACAAACAAACAAAAAACAAAACAAAAAAGCCCCTTCTGTCCTAGAGAATCTAAATATGCCTGCTCATAGCATCTAATAGTAGAATTGGCAAAATGGAAGACAGGGAAAGATATTGAGGGAATCAGCATACTTCAGTGCAGTCATCTTATAAAAACATGATAACATTATATAACATTACATTATAATAACTAAATCTAATAATGTCTTTTGACCCCCTCAATCCTATTCTCCCCTACTTTCCTCTTTCAATGTCAATACATATAAAACCACTTCAATCTTAATATATATAAAACCACTGCCTAATATTTGATACTCTAGATTGAGCACAGTTTATTTAGACATTCTTAAATAAATAATGTTGATTATCATTTTTTGGATTTCCACTTTTTCACCATTAGAAATTATGTTGCAATAAACATCCTTATATACACGTGCAAAGATTTCTCTGGGGAAGATACCTAAGAATTGGAATAAGATTTTATTTTAGTTTGCACTGAAAAAGAGCCCTCCAAAAAGACTGAAAACTATACTTCCACGAGCAGTGTATGATATTATTATATGTTTATTGACCACTTACATTTTCCCTTTGGCAATTTTCTTCTTTTTTTTTTTTAAAGATTTATTTATTTATTTATTTATTCCCACCCCCTTGCTGCTTGTGTTTGCTGTGTCCATTTGCTGTGTGTTTTTTCTGTCTGCTTATCTCCCCCTTGCTGTGAGGTCTTTCTGCATCAGCCCACCGCGCCGTGCGGGCCGGCCTGCCCTCACAAGGAGGCCCCGGGAAGCGAACCCGGGGCCTCCCATATGGTAGACGGGAGCTCTATCGATTGAGCCACACCCACTTCCCAATTTTCTTCTTTATATCTTTTGTCAACTTCTCTCTTGGGCTGTTTATCATTTTTGTTTTTATTTATAGGAGTTATTTATATATTGTTTATACTAATTTTTTCTGTTACTTATGTTGTAGTTTTTCCAGTTTGTTTCATGTATTTAACTTTGTTTATGGTGTCTTGATTTTTGTTTTGTATTTTAATATAGTCAAATTTATTATTTTTCTATTTATGTTTTGTTCAATAAATCCTTCTCAATCACCAAGCTTATAAAGATCATAAATGTAGTTTCTCCCAATCATTTCATAATTTTTAAAGTCTTTAATAAACCTGGGACTCATTTTCAAGATTGTTGCAAGATAGGACTCTTTACTATTTTTCTCAGAAGGAATAGTCAATTTTCTTGACACTATTTCTTAAAGAGTCCATACTTCCTCATCTGAGTTGAATCAACTAGCTACAGCATAGTAAATTATTGATAGTTGCTCAGACACAGCATACTATTTTCCCTTCCTGTGACAATCCCCACATGATGCCATTTTCCTAGTCTAATGCCTATTCCTTCAAGACTGAATTCAAGAATCAAGCCTCTATCTTCAGGAAGACTTTGCTCATTTGCTTAGTCACTTCTCTGCTTAAAAGCTCCCAATGAGGGTTATAGGACCAGAGTATGTATATACTATTAAAATTAAGTTGGAATTAAATTAAATGTGATTATTATGTATTTAGGATGTTAAATTTAAGCCCCATGGTAACCACAAAGAAAATATATGAAAAATATATCCAGAAACAAATGAGAAGGAACTCAAATTGGTACAATACAGAAAAAAATCAAATAAATATGAAATTAGGTATTAATGGAAGAATCGAGGGACAAAAAAGGTATAAGACTTTTATAGCACTTTGGCAGTTTGATATAGTTATGAATTCCAAAAATAGATATTGGATTATGCTTGTAAACTGGTCTGTTCATCTGGGCATGATTAAGTTATGATTAGGGCTTTCACTGGGCCATGTCAGTAGGGTGCTGAGCCCCGCCCCTTGGTGGGTGGGGTCTCAAAGATAAAAGACATGGCATAGGACGGAGTTGGAGTTTTTGAGTTGGAGTTCTGATGTTGGAGTTTA
Source organism: Cabassous unicinctus (assembly GCA_029593785.1). Lineage (NCBI taxonomy): Eukaryota > Metazoa > Chordata > Mammalia > Cingulata > Chlamyphoridae > Cabassous > Cabassous unicinctus. The sequence continues at coordinate 40,951 of JAQZBX010002689.1, forward strand.
AATGCTGGAGCCCGGGGAAGCAAGCAGACAGAGGAACTTGGTTGTGAGGAAGGAGAGAAGGCCCCAGGAAGAGAGAAGCCATTCGCCTAAAAGTCTACAGTTGGCCTTTCAGAGGAAACAGAGCTGCTGAGCCCAGAGAGAAATGGAACCCCAGGAAGAGAGGAACCCAAGAAGCCTGAACCCTGGCAAACATCAGCAGCTGTCTTGCTCCAACACGTGGCAACAGACTTTGGTGAAGGAAGAAACTTATGCTTTATGACCTGGTAACTGTAAGCTTCTACCCCAAATAAATACTCTTTATAAAGACCAACAGATTTCTGTTATTTTGCATCAGCACCCCTTTGGCTGACTAACACAACTTTCAAAGACCAAATAGCAAAACGGCAGAAGAAAGTTGAGTATTATCAGCAGTTACTTTAAGTGTAAATTGATTAAATTCTCCATCAGAAGGCAGAGATTGGCAGAAGTCCTATCAGCTTTTTCCTCTGCTTTTCCAACCATGTATCTGATAAGACCTTTGATTCCCAATTCTGTGTGTGTGCAAGGACATGTATTCATTTGGTATGTGCATATTCTGTAATTTTAGACATGCTTTCTTGTAGAGCTTCTGCAAAAAAGAAAAAGGGGGGCACTTTTTTTTTTTTTTTTTACATTTTCAATAGTGTTTTTAGGGAAACTATATAGAACTGATTTATAGGTTGGGTAGGCTCCTGCATTCTCTTTTGTTTCCAAATTGGTCAACAAAATGTGCAAAGTGACTTCAAGAGAGAGCAACTCTGAAGAATGTGCAAAGACATAATTGTTCTTTCTCTGATTGTGACAAGTAGAAGGATGCCTGGTATATAGAAAGGCAGGCAAAGTGGCCAGCACCTCCTTCTTTCTAAATGAATTAACATACTCTTCTATAAATAAAAAGGAGGGATAGATACATTCTGCTAGCAGTCCATAAATAATGAGGTTCTAATGCAATATGGAAGGGGGCGGATGTGGCTCAAATGGTTGGGTGTCTGTCTCCCATATGAAGGGACCTGGGTTCGATCCCTGGGACCTCCCGGTAAAATTGAGAAAAAAAAAAAAAAAGTTAAACACTAATGCAATATGGAGGTTATTTTTTTTTCCTCTGAGGAATGATGTGGCTTAATTACTGGACTCTCTTAACACAAAAAGGTGGAAAACAAAATGCCAGGCCTCCACTTTGTGGGACAAAACTGCTGTCACTGCAGTGTCTGGTTCACTTACCAAACAAACATCTGCAAGAAATACTTCCCAGGTCTTAATGGAGAGTTATTTTTCTACCCCTCAGTCCCAAAAACAGAGAGGGTATAGTCTAAAAATTATATAGATGGTGAGGAAATGGGTGGAAGAAGAGGAACAGGCATTATCACATTTAATAAATATAGCCTTGCTTTCAGCTGACTTACTGGAAGCTAAATTAAATTGATATTGAGCCATTTCTCAGAAAGATTCTTAATCTTGTGAACTCCTTTGTGTGGAAGGGAAAGGACCATGATGTTTACAAGGGACTCTTCACAAATTCAAAAACATGTAGGTTGAAAATGAAAGAATAGAAAAAATATACCATTCAAATGCTAACCAAAAGAGAGCTGGGATAGTTATACTAATATCAGATAAAGACTTTAAGTCAAAAACTGTTACAAGGGACAAAGAAGGTCACTATACACTGATTAAGGGTAAATTCAACCAGAATTGAAAAATAGATAATAATAACAATTATAAATATATATGGCCTTAATGGCAGAGCCCAAAATATATGAAGCAAATATTGCCATATTTGCAGGGAGAAATAGACAATTCTACTTTAATAGTAGGAGACTTCAACTCACCACTTTCAATAATGGATAGAACATCTATACAGAGAATCAATAAGGAAATACAAGATTTGAATGATACTACAAACCAACTAGACCTAACAGAAATATATAGAATATTTTAACCAACAGCATCAGAATACGCATTTTTCTTTAGTGCACATGGATCATTCTCTATGATAAAGCAAATGTTAGTTCGCAAAACAAGTCTCACTAAATTAAAAATATTGAAATAATATGTTTTAACCACAATGAAATGAAACTAGAAATCAACAACAGAGAGAAAACTGGAAAATTCACTAATACATGGAAATTAAACAATGCACTCTTAAACAACCAATGGTCAAAGAAGAAATCACAAGGGAAATTAGGAAATATCTTGAGGCAAATCAAAATGAAAACACAACATACCGAAAATTATGGGATTCAGCAAAGGCAGGGCTGAAAGGGAAATTTATAACTTTAAATGCTTGCTTTAAAAAAGAAGATCTCAATCGGAGGACTAACTTCACAATCTGAGGATCTAGAAAAAGAAGAGCAAACTAAACTCAAAGTTAGCAGAAGAAAGGAAATAACAAAGATTAAAGCAGAGATAAATGAAATAGAGAATTAAAAAGCAATAGATAGACTCAACAAAACCAAAAGTTGTCTCTTAGAAAATATCAATAAAATCAACAAACCTTTAGCTAGACTGACAAAGAAAAAAAAAAAAGAGGATGCAAATAATTAAAATCAGAAATGAAAGGGGATAGGACAGTTCTGGGTAAGATGTTGGAGTAGGGAGCTCCTGGACTCAGTCTTTCCAACAAAATGGCTGTTGAGGAGGCAGGAACTGTCTGAGACAACTGCTCTGGGGCTCTGAAAGCCAGAAGAACACTGCACAGCAAATAGGGAAGAGTGGGAGGAAGAGGCTGACAAAATACAGTGGAGAACAGTGAATTTCTCTCTATGCATGGTGGCTGCTGGTGCTCATCCCCCACTCTAGTGGCAGGCCACCTTGGAGTCCAATCCCTGGTTACCTTACTGGAGACAGAACAGGACATAAAAACCCTAAGTGTCCTAGGCAGGGGATCAGGAAGAATGCCAAATGGCTCTATGATCCTCTTTCCCAAGAACAGGGGTGGGCACAGCCAATAACTGATCACAGCTTTTGATTGGCAAATTTAGATCACTGGGTCCCAGCTCTGAGCTATTGTTTCAATCCACCCCAGACAAAAGTGACAGCTGCCATTGTTTCAATCCCAACTCAGGACAGGGACAGAGGTGGTGAAGATTTAAAGATGCAGTGCTTCTCTCAGGGCTGCAGGGAACAGATAGCTGAAGAGCTACATTTGCTGGGCAGACCAGGAAAGCACATCTTTGGGAAGTTATCATACAGCCTTTTGGCATTCTTCCTGATCCCCTGCCCAGGGCACTTTGGAGCAGGTCTGTGACCCCTTCATGGATACCTGGCCCTGTTTTGGCTGAGAAATACTTGGGAAAGTTCTCTCTGGGGTGACACTCCTCCGAGAATTTGCCCTCTAGGAAAAGCAGCTAGGGACAATGAAAAGAGTGTATAAAACTATAGAGGTAAAACAAAACCAAAGAAACAAACAAACAAAAACTGATCAAGTTGCCTGGAGAAGGAACAGAGAAAAGGAAGATTTCTCCTGGAGGTGAAACAATTACACAAATAGTTCAATCTTAAAAGTTGTACTGCATATTCAGGGTAAGAAGCAGATGAAGAAAAGCTAAAAAAATCTTATCAGTTAAACACAGGCTATTCTAAAGTTCTAGAATAAGTTGAACCAATTATCAAAGAAGAGCTTTAACACAAAGCCAATCAACAATAAAACCCTAGGCAAGGGAGAGAAACTGACCTTCAGAGTAAACTCAACAAGATAGTTAGATACCTAGAAATCAGCAAAAATTACAAGCCATACCAAGAAACAGGAAGATATGGCCCAGTCAAGGGAACAAATGAAAACTTCAGAGGAGACACAGAATTTGGAACAACTAATCAAAGAGGTTCAAACAAATTTCCTAAATCAATTGAAGGAGATGAAAGAAAATAGGCTAAAGAGATAAAGGATATTGCAAAGACACTCTGCAAGCAGAAGAAGAATTTGAAAGTAAAAAGAGAAACATAACAGAAAATATGGGAATGAAAGTCACAATAGTAGAGATTAAAAATACACTATAGGCATAAAACAGCAGATTTGAACAGGCATAAGAAAGAATCAGCAAACTAGAAGACAGGACAATCAAAATCTTACAGACAGAAGACTAGAGAAAAGAATGGAAAAAATTGAACAGGGTTTCAGGGATTTGAATGACAGCATGAAGCACACAAACATATGTACCATGGGCATCCCAGGAGATGAGAAGGGAAAAGGGGCAAAAAGAATATTTAAGGAAATAATGGCCAAAATTTCCCAACTCTTTTGAAAGACACAAATATACATGCCCAAGAAGCATAAGACACTTCAAACAGAATAAATCCTAATAGACCTATTCCAAGACACATACTAATCACAATGTCAAATGGCAAAGATAAAGGGAGAATTCTGAAAGGAGCAAAGAAGTACACAATAAATTAATAAAAAGGGCAATTCACCATGAAGAAATAACAATCATAAATATTTATGCACATAACCATAGTGCCCCAAAATACATGAGGCAAACACTGGCAAAACTGAAGAGAGTAATAGATGTCTAGCATCATAGTTGGACACTTCAATACACCACTCTCATCAACAGATAGAACATCAGACAGAAGATTGATAAGGAAACAGAGAAATAGAATAATATGATAAATGAACTAGACCTAACAGACATTTATAGTACATTGCATCCCCAAACAGCAGGATATACTTTTGCTCATGTGCATCTGGATCATTCTCCAGGATAGACCACATGTTATGTCACAAAACAAGTCTTGATAAATATAAAAAGATTGAAATTATAGAAAGTGCTTTTTCTGACCATAATGGACTGAAGTTGGAAGTCAGTAACAAGTGGAGATCTGGAAAATCCACAAATATATGGAAGTTAAACAACACACTCAATCAGTGGGTCAAAGAATAAGTTGCAAGGGAAATTAAGTAAATAATCTGAGATGAATGAAATGAGAACACAATATATCAAATTTTATGAGATGTAACAAAGGCAGGGCAGAGAGGGAAATTTTATAGCCCCAAATGCTTATATTATAAAAGAATAAAGAGTTAAAATCAAAGACCTAACTGCACACCTGGAAGAACCTGCAAAAGAACAGTGAACTAATCCCAAAGCAAGCAGAAGGAAAGAAATAATAAAGATTAGAGCATAAATAAATGAAATTGAGAATAAAAAAAAAAAAAAGAAAATTAACAAACCCAAAAGTTGGTTCTTTGAGAAGATAATAAAATTGACACTCTTACTTTGACTGACAAAAAAAGTGAGAAGATGCAAATAAATAAAATCAGAAATGAGAGGCAGAACATTACTT